>LOEQ01005830.1:37326-56740 GCA_001685075.1 Bramus lutescens | reverse complement strand
ATGAGGACACTAAGAGAGACTTACATAGATCTAATCTACATGGGAAGCAGAAAGAGACAAGATTTCCTGAGTAAATTAGGAGCATGGAGACCTTGGGGGAGGGTTGAAGTGGGAAGGGGAGAGGCAGAGAGAGCAGCAGAGAAAAATGTAGAGCTCAATAAATGTCAATAAAAAATTAAACTAAAAAAATAACAAACATCTTATGTGTTCCTTACTTGAGATAAATTTTCTCAAGTTTAACATAATTGTTATATTTAATGTTTTGTTATATATTTTGATAATTATTCTACTTGTGGTGGTTTGAATAAAAATGACCCCTATAGACTCATTTATTTCAATACTTGATGCAGTTGGTAGAACTGTTTGGGAAGAATTAGGAGATGCTGCCTTCTTGCAGAAGGAGAAGGTGTGTCATGAGACACAATGTTTCTCTCTCTGCCTGCTGTCTGCAGAACAGGATGTAAAGCTCTCTCTCATCTACTGCTCCAATGCCATGCCTGTCTGCTTCCAGCCATGATTGTGAGCTAGCCCTCTGAAAGTATAATAAAGCCCCAACTAAATAATGAAAGAGTTGTCTTTATTTGTGATGCCTCTTCACAGCAACAACTAAATAAGTAAAGTATTTGCTCAAATTAAATACATTTCCTTTTATTTCTACTTTCCTAAAATTTATTTTAAAATACAGTGAATGAATGGTTACTTTGTCAACTGCCTCTTCTACGATGCCTTGCGCACCAGATGACTTGTCTCCTGTCTTCCATTAATGCAGAAAATTATATCAGTATTTCGAATGGTCAGTCAATTGGGCCATGATGAAGTTTGTAAAACATGGCTTAATTACTTTTCTAGTATAATTCTTCTACTAGCTACACTGACATCCTTGGCTTCTCTTTCTCCTACATTCTTGTTTGCAATCCAGGTTTGTGAGCCTCATTTACATATTTGCATGGGGCTATTTCCTTCCTTGAGACAGGGTTCTGTCACTTTGGGACTCTCACATTTTTAGAATATCCAAAGATTTCCACAGCACAGAAGTGTGGGATACACACATTCAAAAACACCAGTTGCATTTATTTAGGGTTTCTAAGCCCAGTAGTACTGTCTACTTCTCTGTAAACTACTTCCAGCAAGTAATGTTTCAATTTCATCTCATTTTACATATTTGCTAGTTTAAACTTTTTAATATTAATTATTCTTTTTCCATAACATTACCATGTCTAATATCATTTCTTCACATTCTGCTTTCTTGTATCTCCTACCAATTATTTTTTTAAAAATTATTTTGAATTGAGTAATTATCTCAGATTTTAGGTTTTCTTTTTCTCAAATAAAATATTTCCTGGGTTTGACTGTAGTTCCAAGTACCATGTTTTTGGTAGCTATCTGGTATTAATCAGCCTTAAATGCATCTAATCTGAGGCAAGAGAAACATCACTCTAAGTCTAGCCTGGGGTACAGACTGATAGTCTGTCACAAATTCTACTTCCCACTGGAGTTTATTTTGATTAATGTTCTCTAAAATATGATTGTAAATATTGAAATATTGCCTGTTTTCTTCAACTTTGGTCAACATATATTAATGATTACCATATAGTACCTTTTTAATTTAGACAATCTTTTCTGCCATATGCTCTATTTTGCTTGATTCTGTTTAGCTGTACTAAGTTTTAATTTTTATAAATTGAGTTTGGAATATACTTTTTGTCATTCTTTTGCTATTTCCATGTACTTGCATTTTATACACTTCTTACAAATAGTGTGTCACAAAATCTTTCTTCATTATCCATTTAGGCATTTATCCATTCATATCCATTCATAGATATATCCATACATATATATCCACAGTGCATACAAATACAATTCATTCATTCACACATGCATACATTCGGGCCTGGCCTGAAACTAAGAAGGGGTCAAGAAAGGACAAAGCCCCAGTTTTCTTATCCTGGGAGTGACAGAAATTTGACTTCCAGTCCCCTTTGCTGAGGTGCCCACAGAACCCAGAAGTTAAGTTTCCCCGAGTTTGGATGTGCCCCCATGCATGTATCAGCTGATAAGTTCATAGGGTTCCAAGGCTACAGGGACTGGCTACTGCTTATCTGGTTGCTGAAGCATCTGAGCTGGACTTCACATATGACCTTATAAGGTGCCTTCTCCTGGACCCTGCTGCTCATGAGGATACAATAAAGAGCTCAAGAGGATACAATAAAGAGTGAATATTCTTTCACTAACCATTGATGTACCACCAATAAATCCAACTGGCTGTTCTTCATAATTTATTCCCTCTGAATAAATGAGATGTCCACTGATACAGTCACCCAGGTTGCTTTTGCCCACTCGGGATTTGCCTTTGACCCTGCCCATGCTCGTCCTAGTTTCTCCACCTGCAGCTGGGCTACTATTCAATAGTCCCACATGGGAGGACTAAGCAGGGCTCAAGCCAGGCAATTTGGAAGCATCACTATTTTAATGAATTGCTCTATATTGACCACTGAATTGCTATTCGTCAATACCTTTCTAAATTTTCTTATGCTTTTCTCAACCTGTCTTTTGGCAACTTTTTTCATTTTCATACATTTCTTCAGTTTGATATTTGAATATCTGCTGTTGGTGAAAAGGTGTACAAGACTTGTTTATTCTCTTAAAAGCAGTTTTAGACACTTTAGCACATGTACATCTTGTCATATACTGTTACTCAATATGTTAAAATACAAGAGCCTTGGGTTTCCCTTCAACTCCTCCAAATAATGCTTTGTCTGATATTTCAGCTCCACCTTTAGTAACTCTTAAATTGCTCAGTATTATTTTTGTGTAGTTGAAGCCTAATGGACTTCTCCATGTTTATGTTACCAGCTAGACCGGGGACACACGGACTGCAGTGTAGTGAGGAGATATGCAGCACCAGACTGTGCTGACTCATGGTTCCCTTCGACCCTTACTGATTTCCTCTCTCTTTTTTCTACCAAGAAATGCCAAGAATGTCTATTGGATGTCCCCTACACGTCCTTCACACACATTCATATGTCTACGTATATTTTCATGTTGCAAGTCTTTCTCTGTCCCACCAACCAGCTCCCAAATCATGACATAGAGACTTCTTACTAATCGTGAAAGCTCAGCTGATAACTTAGGCTTGTTTCTAACTAGTTGTTATAACTTTAATGCATTTCTGCCTATGCTGCTGTCATGCTTCCTCTGTGCCTGACTGGTGGTGACTCTGTCTTTCTTCTTCCCAGCATCCTCTCTGCCTGGAAAATCCTACCTAGTATTGGCCATTCAGCTATTTATTAAACCAAGCACATAGCCACATGTACAGAAAATTATTCCACAACATTTTCATTTGTCTCTTGTTTTGTCCTCTGTTTTCTGGCTACTTTCCCAAGAGCTGTAGTCCTGTCCACAAATTCTTGGCTCAGTGTGTTTAAACTGATGTTAAAGCTTCTCATTGAAATCTTATTATTTGATGAAGTCTGCTCTTGTATTTATGAAAATAATGTCTTTACTTTGTAATCACAACATCCTCTTACTATTTCTTTGATCCTCTTTGTACAGAATGAATCTTCATCATGTATATTTTCCTCATTGTCTTTATTGTGTGATATTCTTAGGAATCTAATGTTTCTATGTGTTACTTTTTTAGTTTAAAGGTTTTAATAATGTTTTATGATATTTAATAGTGAGTTCAGCTTTAGTAGGGTTGAATCAAATAAGAGCTTGTGAAGTATGAAGTATGTTAGAATGTAGGCTTTCAGAACAGTTATGAATTTATTTTTCCAGTAACCAATGACCCATGGCTATTACAGGCTATGGGGTCTATTATATTGTAGCACAGCTTGTGGTCTTAATCTCAAATCATGTGACAATAACCCTTCATTATAAAGTTTTATGGGGAGGTATCCACACCCCCTTAAATGGGACCATGGCATAACAGATAAAAAGCTATCTTCCTTTCTCCTAAGAGCACATTCATCCAAAGACTAGCGTGGCTCTACCTTTGAATTCTCCATCTCTTCCTATGAGACTACCATTTACCATCCCGTCCTGCACATCATTGCAAGTTCAGAAATCATAGCCCGCTTACCCTGCTACCTTGCTACCCCAGCCATATCCATTGCTTCAGAAACAGCAGCCCTTCTCTCTGGTTCTCATTTCCATTTCTTTCATTTGCAGCTCCTAAAGACATTTCTTTACTTGTAAGCTATATATAATTCTCTAAAAACATATGTATCTGTTTTTCAAAAACCATGAATAGTATTTTATGAAAAATTTGAAATTGTATATTTTCATTTTTAATATGAAATCTATCAATAAAACTTGAGATTTCAATTATGTTTTTAAGTAAGTGTTTATTATATTTATCTATAACACAAGGTTTTTAAATTGTAGTTTTTCATATAATCTAGAATTATCTTTAAATGTGTAAAATTATTGTTTTAGTAAACATTAATTAATTTGTAAGCATCTTCTTAAGTTTGTGCTTATTGTTGCCTTTTACATGCGGTTCTTTTCTCTAGACATTCCTTACAGCGCATAACCATTATTTAAAGACTGTTGAAGGTCTGCAGGAAATCTCATTTGTAGGTCATTATACAAACTTAATTCTTGTCAGTTTAGCTGCACATTTAATTGTGACTTTACTGTTGCTTTTCTCCAAAACTTTTCATTGAACGTGTTGCTTCATTATTCTCTGACATCTATTGTTAATAAAATTATCACTTGACTACATGACTGAAAAATAAAAATTAAGATATGAAGCTGTATTCCTAGTGAAACCCCAAGTTTCTAAAAAGCATTTGTACAAGATTGCTTTGTTTTCTGGAGCTTAACTTCTGACAAGAATTCAGATAGGGAGGGGCTCCCCTTTCTGTGAAATCACTGAGCTCCCAGAACCCAGATTGCAAGTTGTGCATCACATACATCACTTTGGAAAATTAACGTAACAATATGCCAAGAACATGAAGTTTTTATTGCTAGATTTCATTTTAAAAATGAAATTAATATACAATTTCAAATTTATAATAAAATATTATTCATGCTTTTTGAAAAACAGATGCATATGTTTTTAGAGAATTAGATATAATTCACAGGTAAAGCCCATTTTATGCTGTTAAAATAAAGTACCAAACAATTTATCATTGATCTATTTATTTTATTATGCACATTATTTTTGCATGTGTGTATAGGCATGTACACATGAATGCAGGCGGCTGTAGAGGTCAGCAGTGTCAGATCCTGGAGTTAGAGCTACCACATGTGGGTATGAACTCAGGGTCTCTGGAAGAACAACATATGCTCTCAAGCATGGAGTCATCGCTCCACTCCCCGAGCAATTTATTATGAGGAAGTAAAGCTGAGGAACAATCACCTATTTGTTGTTGTGCAACTCGGCAGTTTTTAAGAGTGTTTTGATCTGAATATTTCCTTTTAGTTAAAAAAAGAGTCCACGTTATTGATAATGAGAGTCATTACAATTCTGATTAAAATTCAAAATCTACACACATAATAACCATTAGTACTAGCTAGTTTAGGATATAGTGCTGCTCGCCTTAAATTTTAACAATGTGCAGATAGCTGCTCTCAAACTTAATTTTACTCTTACCCAGATAAGTGCAGCCTGTTTAGTACTGTGTTGGTGTTTCTGACAAAGTGTGAAATAAATGGTCCACTTTGAGCATCCTTTATACAAATACGGTACTGAAGCTCTGTGATGCCTTGCTTATTCTAGGCTTTCCTGTTGCATCTGGTTTCGTATGTCTGTTTGTGTGTGTACATCTGCAGTGAATTGTGTGAGCACATGGGAGGCCAGAAGTCAATGACAGGTATCTTCCTCAGTTACTCTTTACCTTAGGTTTTTTTTNTTTTTTTTTTGGCCTGGAGGGGGACTATAAATGAATGTAGAGTTCAATGGACTGGGATCAAGCCCGAGGGATCTCCTTACCTCAACAAGCCTAGGCACTGGGATCTCCATTGTGCACCACCAAGTCCTCCTTTCAATGTGGAAGCTGGGTTTGAAATTCAGGGTCCTGGGCTTGTCCAGCAAGTACTTTGCCAGCAGAGCTACCTCTGTCTCAACAGGACTGAATCAGTTTTTATTTTTGTTTGTTTGTTTGTTTGTTTGTTCTTTCCAGACCGTGTTTCTCTGTGCATAAGTTCTGGCTGTCCTAGAACTCATTTTGTAGTCCAGGCTAGCCTCAAACTCCCAGAGATCTGCCTTCCAAGTGCTGGGATTAAATCCATGTGCCTCCACTGGCCAGCCCCCTGATCTGTTTTTAAGTCTTCCTCTTACTTTCTTACTTAACATGTATGCTACTGTCTACATTTAATTCCTTGTTGTCTGTGTTGTTCAAATTATTTCTCCCCTCACTATGACTGCCGCTGTCTACTCAGGTTTACTTGTTTCTAGGAGACTAATTCTTCACACATTACCACCCTCACTCTCTAGGTAACCAATTTTTCTAGGTCATGCCAATCATTTCTAATTTTCACCCACTTTCTCACTTATGTCATTATAGAATGGCATATCATGCAGAAGACCAAATTATCAACCTCTTTTAAATTAAGTTATTTTAACAAACTAGAGACAATAAGACTTCCCATTTCTGCCTTTAAAACTTGGTGCATCTCACATTAAGGAAGCATGCTATCTTTAGTAGGAAACCCATATGAGTGTGCTGACACTCTCATTGCCGTTAACATTATGAAACTTTCTGTTCTTTCTGCCAAGGTAAATTGATGTAGTCCAGGATTTTGTTCTTTTCAATAGAAGACTAGCAGCTATGTGAGAAGCTTTAAGGAAAACTGGGTGCGGGGGGTGGGCTTGTATAACAAGTACAGCTTGAGTAAGTGATATTTTTACAGGAGAATTTCTGGCTCAATATATGAAAGAATATTTTACAGCTCCAAATAGCAATCTGAAATCTTTCAAACTGATATGAATGCTTTTGAATATTAGGACTTCTATGTGATTTCCTTTTAAAACTAGAGAAAAAACGAATTTTGATAATCATTTTCAAAAACTGAATTGTCCTTGGAGAATATCATTTAGTTATACCTCCATGCATATAAATATAAAGTCTAGTTATTTTTTAAAAAAATCTGTACATTGTTTTGATGCCAGTAATAGGACTGGTGATGCCAAATCTGGATTGTGTTTGATGTTTGACTGTGAACTTAATTGCTATATATAATTTTTTTTCAAGATGGTCCTTCAGAAGGCGATTTTAATACCTATTTTGTTTATCAATAGCATTAATATGAGGGTGACAGTAAGGTAATATTTATGAGA
Source organism: Bramus lutescens (assembly GCA_001685075.1). Taxonomy (NCBI): domain Eukaryota; kingdom Metazoa; phylum Chordata; class Mammalia; order Rodentia; family Cricetidae; genus Bramus; species Bramus lutescens. Next base: position 49,455 of record LOEQ01005830.1, on the reverse strand, counting down.
GTAACTGTAAGTTTCCAAGCACTGCACTGATCTATGACTAAAGGCAGACAAGACATCATTCCTTATAAAATTTTATGTAATGAAAAGGTACTCTCTCTATCGTCAACTATATTTCCTTGACCAGCAAGGCTTTTGTACTCAGTAGCCCCCATCTTAACCAATGTAGACACAGAGCATGGTAGTGAGTTTGATTGGACAAGACTACTCTAGAAAATTCTTCTAAGAAGATAGGCCTGAAATTCTACAAGTCTGGGAGGCAGAGACAGGAAAAATGGTGAGAGCATGACCTTCCTGGGCAACAGAATGAGTTTAATGGTGGCCTTCACAACTTAGTGAGACTTTTCCTCAAAATTATAAAACTACACAAAAGTCAAACAAAAATCCTGAGAAAACAATAAAAAGGAGTAAAGGACACAGGGTACTTGCTAAGCATGCATGCGTCCTAGGTTCAGTCCCAAACACTGGAAAATAAACACCAGAAATGCCCTTAAAGAGATGCCAAAGCAAAGCAAAGCAAGTTGAAAACACAGTTGGTGTAAGTGAGCAAACCGCTCTCATGCAAAAGTGACAATTACATTTGTTGTGCAAAGATTGAAGAAACTGTGAGATGGGTAGTTACGCTGGTTATTGCCAATCACTTGGGCAGCATTAGCTGTCATTCTCAGCTGTTTTTGTTGCCAATCACTTGGGCAGCATTAGCTGTCATTCTCAGCTGTTCTTACCGTGGAATTTTAGATGTTGCCACCAAATATACAACATGGTACTGTGTAGTGTCATAAGTCAGCTAAAACACTTGTAAAAATATGTCACATCAGTCATTAAGAAAAAGATATAATTACACTTTTAAATGTAGGGAAGCATTCTGAAAGTGGTGTATAATTTCCTAGAATAGACCTTTGTGAACAAATTCCATCCCAAGTGCTTATGCAGCCTGACATCTTCAGGTTTGTTCAAATCAGAGCCCTGCTGTGAGCATGCCAGCTGCAGACAAAGAAAGTCATTTGTTGGTGAGGCTGCATTTCATTGAGAGGAGCAAGCCCAAGGAGCAGCATCAGCACAGAGCCACAGATGGACAGAACACTCAGGACAGAGGAGTATACACCCAGGTTAAAACAAGCAGCCGGAAGGGGCAAATTCTGTTCATATTAAAGGAACACATCTTTAATCATTGATCATGACCAACAAAATACAGGAGCAGATGAGGCTTTATTCTATAAAAAGTTGATATCTTTGTGTTTTTGAGTGAACAAGATATCAAACACATCATGATTCAGCATGCACACATTTTAATTGCTTGTGTGCCTCAGCCTCCCATTCCTTGACAGCAGTGGCTCTCAACCTTCCTAATGCTGCAATGTAATTCTTCATGTTGTGGTGACCTCAAACCAGAAAATTATTTTTTGTTGTTATTTCATAACTATAACTTTGCTGCTGTTATGAATTGTAATGTAAAGAGTTTTGGAGAAAGAGGTTTGCCAAAGGGCTCATAACCCACAAGCTGAGAAGCCCTGCTCTAAGCATCTATCCAGCTCTACTGTTTTTTCTTGCCTGGTACCATGGAGCTCCTGATCACAATTCAGGGCACAAAGATCACTTATCAGATTGCTGATTCACACTGCATATCATTTGACACACAGTGGTTTCATCTTGAGCATGCTCTACGAATAAAAAATATGCAGAGGCTATATTTATTTCTTTTTCCTTCATCAAATCATCTCTTGGAGGCTTTGGACATTTCTTAGTTTCTGGTGTCTACCTTAGTATCTCATATATTTTTCTATTTGATAAGCTTGATTGGATCAAATACAGCAACACATTGAAATCATACAGAAAAAACTTTTTAAAAATACAGATCTTTTGCTCAGTGTTTCTTTAATCGTAATATGGAATGAACTCAGTGCTTCTTTCTCCCAGAGGGGTTGGCGTGTTCCTAAAGGACGCACCACATGTAAGTCACCTGTGACACTGCTTATGGGGCTGACAATTTAATTGCAAAAATGGCCATCTTTTCTGGAGGAAGATCTGAGCAGGAAATTGTGAGGGCTACAGAGTACTTAAGTAAAATCATAAGGGTTAGAATTTGACTTTTACTTGTAGTGGTAGACTAGGGGCTGCAGGTCTGTCAACTGCCCATGAACCTATTCAGTATAGGGGTATCATTTATACTAGGTGTTGGTGTCGCTGGCTAGATAGGTGGAGAGAGCTCCCCCTACTGGTTGCCTTGTGAGTTGCCCTGTTAAGTACCCTTGCAGAGGTTAGCCTCCTGCTCTATCCTCATTGTTGGGTGTTGAGAAAAGAAAGGACATAAGTAAAGAAAAACAAAGCAATAACAAACAAGCCTTGGTAGAAATGAAAAGTTACAGTACACTCTTCACTCTATGGACAATAATTTAGAAAGGTCGTTTCTTTTGCAAGCAGTGTCCTCTTGGTCTTATCTGCTATGTGATAACTTCCCAAACTTTCAAAACTCTGCCTCATGTCTCATATATACTCATTCAACTCTCCTCTGAACGTGGGTAGGTGTCTCTATAAGAATTATGGCCCAAAACTTCTTTTTTTTTTATCTAACTGCTTCCACACCTTAAGTTACAACTTTTCCTGGATGACCATTTATGGAAAATCCCGAGAGTCTATTTTATTGCTCATAAGCAAAGTACTTATGAACGTCTCCATCAATATGTAGCTTTTGCCAAAAGTGCATGAAGCTGTATGTAACTTGGTGTTGAGCATTTGCCTAGGATAGTCTTCAGGGTTCCTTAGAGGAACGAACGGATGGGATGAGTCCTTACAAAAAAGGAATTTATTAAATTGGGTTGCATGATAGGAGCTAGGTAGTTAGTTTATCAATAGCTGCCTACATGCCAGAGAGGCTAACTCAGTACCTCTTTAGTCCATACATCTGGGTGTCTCAGCAGACTCAACATGACCTGAAAAACCCAGAGTAGTCTACTGTTGGGCACTCTACCAACAATCCTGGACTTTGGAGGAATGTCCTCCAAGGCCCATGAGCCAAGGTTTCAGCCCTAGGATGGCTTTGGCTCCAGAGTGGACCTGTTCACAGATGTTGGAACCTCTGGGAGGTGGTACCTAACAGGAAGTCTGTACTTGCTGGAAACATCTCCTGGAAGAGCATCACCCACTCCACCCCATTCCTGTCCTTCCTGGATCACAGCAGTAGCAGTTTGCTCTGCCACACACCCTCCCACAATCCACCAACCTTGCCAGAGTCCAAAGGAACTGACTGCATAATTTTGGACTAAACCCTCTAGAATTCCTATCAAAAATCACTTTTTTTTCTTCATAAGTTAATTGCTTCACGTATTTAAAGTACTGAATAATGCAAGTTTATATTTTTTTCCTTAGTTATAATTCTGTACTATAAGAAATTAGTTATGATCTTCATTAATTTCTTATGAACAAAACTATAAAAACTATTAAGAATATAACAGGTGCTGACAAATATGATTACCACAAAAAACAAGTTACTTTATATACTTACTGTCTACTTTTCTAACTTTACAATTATTTATTCCCAAAGGCAGTCACTATTTGTAATTTATCTTTGATGCTACTTATAATGGTCCAAAATACATATTTGTTAAATAACAGTGATATTTGTTCTTCATTGGCAAATATTTGTAGATCTCATTCATTGGAGTCAATGAAAAAATGTTTAAAAGAGATCTTTGTGTTCATCATGTCCTGAGGTAGTAGACATGGCATTCTGTGAGTGACCAAGGTCACCCTCTGGCATGAGCTCTGCACACACCCCGTCCCACACACCCTGGTCTTTTCCACTTCTCATGCCAGAGCTCATCTGTCTTTGAGCTTGTTTAGCTCCACACTTACCCTCTCCGCGCCCTTGTCTTACCCTTTGACTGTGGACTCACTCTCTTTTCTCGCGAGAATTCTCCTGGTAATCGAAATACAGATTTGTCTAGACCTACTTTGATTTTTTTTTCCGGTTACCACAGTTCCAGTTCTGGAAACCTGCTCAACTGTCGCTGCTTTTCGCAATTCTGCTTTGCACAGAGGTCTCTCAACCAGCTTTTAATGGTCCAAAGTGAGAGCCAACGGACTGATAAACTTGTTCCAGTTCTTCAATACCTGTTAAAGATATACATGCTCTGTTTATTTTACAGACACTTAAGAGAATACACAATATACATCGGGCAAAATAATCTATCTATAAATTCTAAAACCAGACTTACACTGTCTTAACAGTATTTTCAAAGGATGACCCTCAAATCTCTGGTAACCTATCTATCTCAGAACCTAATGAATATAGGTTACCCTGAGCAAGGGACACATAAAGATAAAGTTATTTTTAAGGACATAAAATATTTTTAATTGTGTGTGTGTGTGTGTGTGTAGATAGCGGTATCTGAGCAGCAGTACCTATGGAGGTCAGAGTCCTTGGACCTCCTGTAACTAGAGTTACAGGTGATTGTGAGGTGCCTGATGTAAGAACTGAACTCCAGTCCTCTATAAGGAGAGTGCATACTCTTAACTGGTGAGCCATCTCTCTGGCCCAAAAAGAACACAAATTTTACTCTTTCAATGAAATTCTTTCTTTAGTTTAGTACATCCATTTTGCTAGACCGGATGGAAAGATTAATGTCAGGCAAGGCAGTAGTGACAATTACAAAACTAAAGAGAAGATTTTTTTTAAGCCATTTTCCTAGACGTGTTAATGGGAGAAAGTTTAAAACTCTGACAGGAAGATTTTACAGTCTGTGAAAATCTCTGACTGGGTCACCATTACTCGAAGGAGGATCTGTTGAAAATAAGAATTCACAGCTTTCCTGCTGACATGAGGAGAAAGAAAACTTCAAAGGAAACCTTGAAGAAATGATTTTTAAAGCAGGAGAGTTGAGGCTTGACCTAGTAATAGGTTTTTGAAAGGGTGTTTGGTATCTCTGTGGTAAGTCAGGCTGTGCCACGGACAAACTCCAAAGCTGAGTACAAGCAGGCTGGAGGCACCTTAATAACAATATTGATTGGCTATAAACAAAGACAGGCACACGAAGCCAGGAGAGCAGAGAAAAATGTACTGGGGGAGAAAGATTATTATCCTCCTTTGGGATGACTAATACCACGGTCTTAGAAATTCATTTTACAACTACCAATTTTGAGATCTTTCAATGTGTCCAGTACTTGATAAAAGGCACACTTCTCGCTCTAACCCTCAAGGTCTCTGCAGGCTACTTTGTGTTTTTTAGGGTAGAAGAGGGAGGGATCCATGGCATCTATACGCAAACTTAAAGCTGCCACTTCACTATTACCAGTAACCCGCATCTTACTGAATAATTCTGGGAAAGGCACTGCACCACACAGACTGGCTCTCGATGTGTCTCTGCCACAGCACAGCTCAGTGTATTAAGATGGCTCATGCATGTCACTTTTTTCTGAGCTTTCATTTCCTCTTGACGACACGTGGGACACGATTACAGTTGTGGTGGGGGGAGGAAAGGCAACAGTAAACACAATACATTTAGAATCAGCTTCTAGTTCTAAATTTTAAATTCTCGTGAGATTTGAGATACAGCACAGCATTCTGATGTGACTTCTAAAAATCTAGAATAGATTTTTTTTCTTTGTGTAAGAATTGGTTTGTATCATGCCTATTGGGGTTTCTCAGAATTGATGATGCATATAGCTGGCTTACAGCCTTTGAGCTTGCCCTCTGTCTGAGCTGTAGTAGGCAGAAGAAGCTCTAAATCCCCAAGCATCACAGTAGGTGAGCTTTGGGGAGCAAGTTAGCTACATCTTAAAGCGGCAACCAGACACACACCCGAGGCTCTGGAGTTCATAGTCATCTACCAATCAAAGGACACTACTCGAGGCAGGAAGAATTCTAGAACTGAAGGGGTTCAAGAGAAATAATTGGATTTTATAATCTAATGAGGAGACAAATATCACCAAACAACAAAGAGTATTATTATAAACCACGACTCCACATCTGTGTTCGGCCATGATCATGACAATGTTATGTGCCAGCACTGACCAGCTGCGTTCAAAGTGCAACCTGCTAGTGTGTCACTGTTTGCCTGTGAACCTCCATATGCATGGCTCAGAGATTCTTGGACACTGTTGAGAACCTGCTGAGTGCTCATTCATGGAATTGTGCCCCTGGAACGCAGGGTGTTGGAAGTCTGGGCATGGAGATGCATGCTTTCCCTAGTTCATCTTTGTAGATTCTTTAATTTGCATCTATTCAGGTACCTTGGCATTTTCCGCCATTTGAAAACAGTTTTTATATTTGTTTTTCTTCTCTACTCTGCTCCTGCCCCTTATTCCAATACTTTAAAAACATTCCAACACTAATTATCTCCTGTGTGATTTGGTCTTGAGGTCTAATTTTTAGAGACACTTAAGACACCTTAACTTATGCAAATCCTGACATATTCTGGCCTGTACAGAAGCTGTTGCCGAGTGGTGGTGGTACACACCTTTAATCTCAGTACTCAGGAGGCAGAGGCAGGCAGATCTTCATGAGTTCAAGGCCAGCCGGGTCTACAAGAACTAATCCCAGGAAGCTATATACAGAGAAATTCTGTCTCAAAAAAAAAATAGCTGTGCTTCAGAACCCTTGTCCACTAGCACACTCCTCCTAGCAGAGCAAATCATATGGAAGAGGTAGGGCAGTGCGGCGTGTTGACAAGAAGAAAGATTTCCAAATTGTTTGCAAATACATCTTTGAAGCTGTATTTCGCATTTAAAAATCCACGTGAATGTTGCCGTCTGCACAATACTTCATGTACGTTTTATTACACAATGCTAGATTCGTAGTCCTGGCACAGTGTCTAGACTTCTACAGCAGGGCTCTGTTTAATCTCCCTGTTTCTGGTATTGTTATCAATAAGTGACACTTTCCATTCGAATATGCAAACTTGATCACATCCTGCTTTAGCTTAAAACTTTGAAAGAGGCTGACTGCTGAAGTTCAGGTTAAACTCCAACTCCTTAGCCTGCTTTAACGCCCTGCATGGCCTGTACATACCTCCCCAGAGCATTTACTGTCATCTCCTTCCTTAATGCTTTGCTGTCGTGAATGCCCCCAAGACCTTTAAATTTCTGTATTTTCTTGACTCGGACTCTCATTCTCCTGGCTCAGTCTGGAATTTCCTCTGCTACCCCTTAACCTGTCCACAGAATAGTTCTTCTTTGTTTCGTGCCTCCCAGGTAATGATTCTCTGTCTGGGCTTATGCCTATCCATGTGTTTCGGTTGCTTCTTAATCTTTCTTCACCACAGCACATTTCTTACCCCTTTGCTTTTGCCTGTCAGTCTGGTTCTTCCTTGGAAGACAAACACATGAAGGAGATTGCCCCAGGGCTCCTTGTTGTCCAGTATCTTGCCCAGGTAAAGATTATGAGGTGTTTAGGGTTAAATATTGTTCCTGGCACCAGCCAGCCTGCCACTCTGTAAGATCGTTCAGTTCCAGATTCCTCAGCTATATACTGTGGAAGACAATATCCTCATTATAAGATGATTAAAAACAAATAAGTCATGTGGGTTAGCACAATGACCCATAGAATGTGTATGATAAATGACAGTTACTACTACTATAATTACTACCACAGTTATTAAGATTCTAATAACAATTCTGATGTTATTAGGCATTCAATATATAAGTATGTAATGACTGTATAAGAACAAAACAAATGGAAATATTTCATACCTTTCATTTGTTAATGAGCCTCGTATTTGTCATTGCCTATCAAGTTCTTGAAAAAACAAAGCCGAACTGGAGCTAATGATACATACAAGATTAAGTAGCACCTAGGAAAATTTTCTTCATTGCTTTATTGTCACAAATAAATGTATATCTGTGGGTGCAACTAACTTTTGTCCTTTGCTGGATTATTTATAATTATATAATTAGCCAGAGAACGTCATCAACTGACTGTGACTTAGCTCCTCTGAAAGGCTCCTACATCTTAATCCTGAGAACCCATGAATATGCTGTTTTTCATAGTAAAAGATTTTGACAATATGGTTAAATTAGGGAATCTTAAAATGGGAAGATTAGCCCGTATTATTCAGGTGAGTTCAATATAAGCACAGGGCTTGCAGCAGCGGCATCAGGTGGCCGAGTCAGAGAGGAACATTATAACAATGGAGGCAGGGCCAAAAGGACAATATAACTTGTGTCAGAGTGAGGGTGACCCCAAGAACTAGAACAGGCAGGGAGCAGATTCTTGGGGATCCTCAGACGAAACAAACCTTGCTGGTACCCTGGGAGACCACGGAATACTCTGCTCTCTGGAACTCTACGCGATGATTTTCTATTGTTTGAAGCTGTACTTATTGATTGTGGTGGTTTGTTACAGCTGTAGCCGGAGAACGACGGCTTTGCTGACACACACTGAAATATTGCTGACAAGTGGCTTTAGAACACTGTTTTGGGGATGAAGAGATTGCGAAGCATAAACTGACAATGAAGAGATGATCTCTTCTGTAAAAAGAGATGAAGACACTCTGGAGATAAACTTTCAACTTCGGCTAGCTATTTCAAGGGGGTTGGGGGACCAGTCTTTCTTATAGAGGCTCTGGCACATCCATATCTACTTACCGCTTTAATGATGCTGTTTAAAACACGTGGCTCTGTAATGTATTTATCTATGTGCTATAACTAGCCTTCCCTCGTTACCTTTCCTTCCTTGAAGTGTCTGGTTTTTGCATTTCCATACCTTTCAGGTAATCTGAAAATAGTCGCATCCTAGCAAAACCATATCAATTTTCTTTCAGTTTTTATTGGCTTTCGGAGATATTTTGGAAATATAGGCATCTTACCTTTATTAAGGCTTCTTATTCATGAATAATGTTATACTTCAGACCAATCTGTCTTACCTGAATTCTCAGTAAAGTGTCATCTCTTCAAATTAGTTCTGTAAGTTTAGCTTTGATTGAGTTCTAGAAAAGGCATTTTGGCTCTGATGAATGGAAGCTTCCTCCTGTTATACTATCTTCTCATCTTATTTTGTTGTCGCAGGAACTTACGCTTGATCTGTTTTCCTGTTTTGGTCTCATTCCTTCCAGGTTCTACATTTTATGGTCATGAGAAGTACATGTATTGTATATAATTTTCTTTTTGTTGCCTGGGATTTTTTTTCTGTAGAGTTTTTTTCTTGTGTAGTCTATTTCTTTCTCTTCTGTGTGATTTTATTACCAAAGAAAACTTGATGCTTCTCTTTGTTGGAGGAGTAAGGAGAGGAGGAAGGGGAAGGGGGAGGGGGAAGGGAGAATGAGGGGGATAAGGAGAAGAAATAGCAGGAGCAGCAGCTTGGGAGGGCAATGACTCAACAGGCAAAGAGAAAGGTGCTTGCCACCAAACCCGACAACTTGGTTTAATTCATTGAATCAACATGGTAGAAGGAGAGAGCTCCCTGCTGGCAACAGTCCTATGATCTCCACACACTCACTGTGGCATCTGTATGAACACAATAAAAATAAAGTCTTACAAAAAGAAATAGTAAACAGTATGGGATAGGCAGACACTCAACAAAAATATGCAGAACATTCAGTGGCAGGAGTTAAAGAAAGAATATCAGGTCCTGTACCTAAATGGGTGGTCAGCTAATCCTCAAGTCCTGTACCATGTGAAGCAATACACCCCAAATCTTAGTCTATCCTCTACTGTGCCCAAGACTTACTGAAATCCCACTCAATCCTTACTATGTTCTCATTCTCCTTTGTGTTGTACCAAAACAAACCATTCTCTTATTTCACCTGGATAGATAAATCCTCTGCAACCTTAAGAGAAACCAGTGGTTATGAGCTCTTGGGCATCTAACGAAAGATTCCCATTGCATTGTGGACAACCTCATTCTTGGGGAAGAAATTATTACCTGCCAGTTGATACAATTTTACTTGGATGGTAAATGTCATTGACGAAGTAGACAGCTGCAGTTCTGTGATGTACCAATCGCTTTCACAGCCTTTGGTTATCTCTGTGCATCCCACAGTAGTGCTCTCTCTGTCTTTGACTATCAGCACTTGCCATGGCTGTGCTCATCAATGAAAGGTCTGTACAATACATGCCTTCCTCCACATCAGAAGGAAAACATGAATCCTGAAGAACACGTCATAGTTCTGACATTCCAAGGAAAATTGATTTGAAGGAGAAAAATAATTTGAGTTTTAAATTGTTATTTTGAATCTCTGTCACCCTACTGAAACTGATAGCAAGGCAAAATAAAACTGGGCAAAGATACAATGGCTAATATAATATATGTAAAAGAATGATCTCACTGATAAATATGAAATGCAGTTTTGTATATTGTATCTGTGTATTTATGAACATATTTACATTTATGTACATATATAATAAATACATACAAAGAAAAGTAGGAAATATTAATGGTTAAGCCTAGGTACGGATATATGGAAATTGTTTGCATATGTATTTTAACTTTATAATACCTAACCTCCTAATTAATGAATTTAAAATAACCATAACTACATTAAAATTTCAATGCACATAAAATTTGAATGAGAATCTTTCCCACTTATATAAGAACATGGGTGGTAGAGTGAACGCTATGCATTAAGCACATGGAACACAACACCAGCTGGCAGTGTGAAAGAGGCTGTAGCATGCCATGGTGGCACTCAGGATCTAAAGCAGCAGTCAGGCACACATCCTTTCCTTCCTGCTTCCATGCTTCCTGATTCCGTCTGCTGCCTGCTTTCCTGCAGGCATAGCCAATGACATGCTTGGGATAGGATCGGAACTCTTTTCAACTGGAGCTGCCCATATGTTCATTATAAAAAATGTGTTTGCATTTTCACTGCAGCGCACCGCATATACTGACACTGCCTGACTGTGAATTCGTAGCTGGAAGAGAAGAAGGACTGGCAGACGAAGGAAAAGAAAGTTGGTAAGAAGTAGAACTATGGTGTGAGAGTTTGGGAGTTTCATGAGCCTGTGGGAACTCCTCTCTTTAGCTTGGGTCCCATGACAGAATGCTTGGGTTACTGATTTTCCTCCCCTCAAGCTCATTCCACAAGACACACTTATGATTCCATCAGCTATAACAGCACATGAACTTTCTCAACACATTCCCATATGCAACAAATGTGTCTAATCTCCAGTTGGTAGAAGTCTGACTTCAAGATGGTTTTCTTTTTCCCAAGCATCGATTCCCCTGATTCCTATTTCATGGGTACTCCTGTAGTTAACAGCCCTGTGTGCTCTGATTGAACTGTGTATCATGTAGTTAGAGGGAAGGCTGGTGAGATGGGTGAGTAGCTGGTTGGAGAGTAGAGAGCTGTATGAACAGACAGATGGGCAGAGAGAAAGAAGTGACTCGATGTTCCCCTTGCTTTTGACTAATCTTAGAACATCTATTGGAGAACAAGTGATGACATCTAGCATACAGAAATTGTGAAAATTTTATTTGTTGAATCTACATTACTGTGCATCATTTAATTGGCACCTGTCTGGAACGCTGTATCATCTTGTCTTAATAGAGTTTATGACTTTTGTAAGATTTATTACTTCTACTACTAAGTTCAGGGAAATGCCATATTATAATCGATTTTATTTTGTAATTGACTACCTATGATTTCATTTGCCCCCTGCACGACCTTGCTGGAGAAGCCAAAGAAGTACAACAGTTTGGGAGACTTAAAACAACAGAATTGTATTTACAGTGTAATTACAGTGACAAAGTAGTAATGAAGTTATTTTACAGTTCCAGGTCATCATAACATGAGGAATTGCGTGAAAAGTTTTACCGTTGGAAGACTGAGAACCACTGAGCTAGAGGTTTCCAAGAGGGTTGCCTTTTACTCCAAGTGTTACAAAAATAAGATATGGGGAGGATTCAGGCAAGAGCTCAGAACCTAGAAATACCTTTCCCCACTGTGTACTCCTCTAGGAAATCTAGACTCACCAGGTGCTGGCTATGACCATCAGTTGTGCTGACTGCCCCTCTTCCTGCTTCTCTTCTCGTTCTTGCTTCCTCTAGCAATGCATTCCCTCATGGCTCTTCCTTATTATCAAGATCCACAGATTATTCAATGACTGAATTAATAGACTCTTTTCCAGCTCTCCTCCCCCCACCAATGTATTCTATTCTATTCTATTCTATTCTATTCTATTCTATTCTATTCTATTCTA
>LOEQ01005829.1:195743-214218 GCA_001685075.1 Bramus lutescens | reverse complement strand
GGGCTCAGGGATGTGTAAAACAAAGCCCCTGCAGCAGAAGCTGAAGGGGTCCAGTGATACTTCCCCAGATGTCTTTCCTATGGCTTTCAACATGACAGAATAAAAGAACAAGATTCCTTATTGCTGTGAATATTTTATCATTTTAAAGTAATATTCCAGGACTGACCTTAAGTCCACATAATGACAAATGGGTTCCAGTGGAGTCAATGCTTAGAGAACATCTACAGTTGTGTGGAAAGACCTCAAGCAGACATACATCATTTCTATTAAAAAAAAAATTTCCACATCTGAACAGAAGGTGGAAACAGAAGGCCGATTGCCTCTTTGATATTAGAAGTGGTCTGTGGCATTCATGCCATGAGTATCAGTGGGGAAACAGGATATTAAACAGTAGCAAACATATGCAGAACAAAATATAAAAAGGTTGCACTGGTCCTGCTCAAAGTCTAAAATGTTGCAGACTGTTATATTTGTCAATATAAACCTCAGAGAATAAAAGCCTATATTTAATAATGTTAATTACAGAGTGGGAGGTAATGATGAAGCTTATACATGATAAGTGGATGGTACTGGCCCCTTATCTACACTCCCAGAAAAATATCAATGAACTTTGACTGAAGCCAATTCTTTCACAATGTGAAATTGTGTGTTTATTATCTATGGCACACAATGAGGAGCTTTTTATTTTGGCTCTCCTGCTTCTAAGACAGATAATCAGTAAATTGAGTTAACTAAAACAATGCAAAAGTGGATTGAAAATTGAGACAAGTATATTAAACCCTTGAATTTTAAGTTATGTAGTGATAAGAGACCTCACAAGTAGCTCCTATGAGTCAGTGCATTGATTTAAACATGACACAGCCTGTACAATGAGCAGGCTGTAGCTCCACAGAACTCTAACGTGATTTTTACACAATATGTCTTTCCTGCATATAGTGAACTAGAAGGCTTGAACTTCTAAAGATCACATGCAAAGGAACCCTCTAAATACAGACCCTTGATTTACAAGAGGATGGTGATATGGCCTGGAGCATCTCTTTAACAAGAAAGAGAAGTAAGGGCAGTGTCTGCATCTCCATGGCAACAAATGTAAGCATCCTAAGGATCTGTACCTGCTTAACTTGGTTCCATTTGAAAAAAAAAAGAAAAGAAAAAATAAAGAATCAGTGAAGTTATGTTCTTTCTAGTTCATTGTGTCAGTCCTTGGATTAAAACAGAAGGGAAGAGAATTTGCAAGATTTGCTTATTTGCTTGAAAGTCAGTAGGTGAGATCAAGGATGAAGAAGGTTGATAGAAAACAATGAGATTAAAACTACAGGGGAAAAGAAAATATGATGTTGCCCTTTGAAAGGAAGGCTACAAAGTGTGTTACCCTCTATCTCTGCTTACAGATGGACATCTATTCCTTAGCAGCCTCCATTCTGATTTAGACAGGCTGGAATCATTTGTGAGATGTGTCATGGTCACTTTGAACAGACACATGCCTTAACTCCATCGCAACACTGCACTTTGTCCCAATTCTGCAATATTTCTCTGCCACGAACATCCTCCCTATCTGGGAGGTAGCAACTGAAAACTCCAATCTCCCATGTGAAAGCAAATGACTGTTCAACAGTCAGAGGTTACTATTGTCTCTTCAATAGCCATCACAGACATGCCTGTATCATGTTCATACATATCTATGCATGTTCAGATACAATTGCATTCTAAAACCCAATGTCTAGAAAGAAAACATTATTTATGTGGAAGGAAGGCAGTTGTTTAAAAATAGCTTAAATTCTGCAGGCAACCTTAATTTATGATCTGTGCTCCTTTATCTGCCACTTAGTATTGTATTTACAGAGAACCTTGGGGGAATGTCTCCTGTAGAATCACAATGTATGCAGTTAAATATAATGCATTTGTTTCTTAACATGAAATTCAACATTTCAGGGTATAAAACACTTAAGGACTAAGCACTTTAAAAAAACACAAAAGTTTTGCTAGATAGGTCAACATTAAGAAATGCTAGAACCTTTTAATATTAACTAAGTTAAATGAGGATAAAATTGGGACCACAGCACAGGCTGAAACTGCCCTTTTAAAGACTGTACTCAGGAAGAAGGCATACTGGGTCACCTGGCTTTGTTAGAAGAGATTGTGTATTTTCAGATAATGAAAAAAATATCAAGTGTTTGAAAGAGATAAAATTGAAAATTGAATTAAACCAATTCAGGAGACAATGCAAAAAAGAACAGTGTAGAAAGTTGATACAAAGGTTACAATATTACACACTTTCTCCATGTGGGTATAGTAGCAGAAAGCAATGAGCAAGACCTTGGGATTAAGTAGGAGACACAAAACAGTGAGTAGATGGGAGAAATGGGATCTCTCTGGTCTACAGCTACATGCAAGTGGAGAATATAGCTTAACCTGATCCCAGGTACCCTCCAATGTCTGATACACAAAGAGTGACCTTTCCTGAGAAAGCAATAACTCTAAACTTAAGACCTGTAAAACTGGCCTAGGATTTAATTGACCTCATAAATATTTCCTTTTCTGATTTATCCCATGTTGTACAGTCGTTGTTTATATGTTTCTGTAATACATTTGTTGTTACTTTTTTGCTCAGGATTGCTTTAGCTTTGGGGTATTTTAGGCTTCAATATGAATTTTAGGTGCTTTTTTTCTAGTTCTGTGAGAGACATATATGGATTGCATATGATCAGTAGGAATATAGACTAATATATGTGAATTGATGTGGAGGTTATTGAAATAAGCTATACTAATTTTTTCAGCTATGCTAATTTGTATCTACACTCAAATACTCTAGTCACCATCCACAGAGATAGTTGCACATCTGTGTGCTATTCCAATTAGCCAGGAAAGAGACTCAACCTAGATGCCCATCAACTGAAGAACATAGAAACAAAATGTGTTGATGTACATAACAGATATCTCGGCCTTAAGTGAAAACTTGGTATGGCCTAGAGTCGCCTGAGAAGACTGTCTCAACTGTTGCATTGCCTATATCAGAACTGACTGTGGGCAGGTCCTTAAGGGATTAGTTAATTGTTATGGAAGGGTCCAGCCTCCTATGCACATCATCCACCATGTCCTGGATTGAGCACTAAAGGTAACTAAGCCTGAGCTTGGAAGCAAGCCAGAAAACAATGTTCTTCCCTAGTTTCCAATTTAAGTTCCTGACCTGGTTTCTGTCAATGGTCGACTGCCATTTGTAAGCGGAAATAAACTATTTTCTCACATAAATTACATTTCTTTCAAGTACTTTATCACAGCAATAGAAAGCAAGCTAGAATGAGAGGAAGGATAAAATTATCTTCAATCCTAACACTTGGGAGCCAGAGGAAGTTGGGTCTCTAAGTTCAAAGCCAGTCTGGTCTGCATAGTGAATTCAAGGACAACCAGGGCTACAGAGAGAAACTGTATCTCAAACACTCTCCCACACCAAAACTACCAAGGAACCAACTAAACAAACAATTAATTAATTAAGTAAAAGCTTGACATTTGCAGAAAAGTGAATAGATTTGAAAACCATTATTCAATCAAGTAAGTCTGACTCAGAGGGACAAATATGTGTATCATTTCATATGCAATTTTGTGTGTTTGTGTGTGTGTGTGTGAGAGAGAGAGAGAGAGAGAGAGAGAGAGAGAGAGAAGAAGAAGAAGAAGAAAGAAAAACTAAAGGCAATCCTATAAACTCGACACAGAAGAAGCGGGAACTTTTAGGGAGAAAAATTATATATGCGAGCAGGTTGTGGGGATACCTAAGAGATGTGGGGGAGGGAGATGAATTAGAACAAGTGTAGGGATGTATGAGAAAGAAAATGACATAGTGAAACCCATTAGTTTGTATGCTCACTTAGAAAATTGACGAAGAGGCATCATTCAAAGGTAGCTCAGCATTGGCGCTCATGTTGTATTTGCAGAACAAGGGATCACTAGTTGAGAAGGGACTTGTCGGGGAAAGGATAATTGGAGAATGCTGGTCAGGGGGCACTAGGCTTCAGTTAGATAGAGGAAGACCTGTCATTATTGTATTATACGGAGAGTGGGAGGAGTTAGGAATGACAAAGAATATGGCCAAAATATATCGTATGAAAAATCAAAAAAAAAACACAACTCTCAATGGTATTACATTATCTGGTGTCCTACAAGTTGTTATAGAGTTTCCCCTTGTATACAATCTGGTAAATGCATAAGAGGATGGAAATAGAAGCACAGTGGTTAGAGAGATTTTCCATTTATATCTGAAGTTTGGCATTTGATTCCATAACCAGTTGTTTTTCTTTGGGCTTGATTTTTTCTTTGATCATATAAAATTATTTGGCTTTATGTTTTTCTCAAAACCAGATAAAGCACGAGGTTTCTGAAGCAATTTGACCTTGTAATGAAGATGGGTTTTCATTCCACATCCAGAGGCTCACCAAGCCCAAGCTTTCCTAAATCTATGTCTGATGTGATCTCAAATGAACATAAGCTATAGTTTTCAAGAACATACTTCTTTCCATAATTACATATGATATAGTATAGTAGTATTATATCAGGGCCAGCAGCAGTTTTATGACAACCTGTTAGTTTTTCCATTAAACAAAAATTCAGGCAAATGTGTAGGTTTGAAATTTGTCACAGCTTGTCCCAGAATTGGGATAAATTACCCCTTCTTGGTCATCCAGTTTAACAGTAAACCAAATTTGTTATGATTTCACCCTTCCTTGCTCAATTTTGTTGGAATTATCTAGTAACTGAAACAAGCACCTGAGCAGTATAATGCTAGGCAATGGTCCTAAGCCTAAGCCAACATACTTGGTGTCTAAGGTAACTAGTTATCCTTAGTATTTAATTCTCAGGCAATGAGGCAAAAGTTGACTGGGATAACAAAGGAAGATCAGAAAGCATTTACCACACTTCAGTGATTTCAAATAAAAAGGCTGAGAGAAACTGAATAGCTTCCCTTAGTAGATAGCAATTTTTAAAGGTGATGCTTCACATTGAGCTTGCCTTAGAATCAGAACAATGCTTCATGTTTTTACAATTTCTTGTTCAACCATGAGGACAAATTTTAATTATGTGATGTCCACAGGGCTTCAAAGATTTTAGGAACCAAATGGGCTGTTGAAAGGTTATGATATTGCTTTACATTAAAGTTGCAATTTTCTTTTTGTTTCAAGTGAGAACTTGAACATTTGCTTAAGTAATTAAGCAATGTGAGCATTCTGGACAATGACATCCATGAAAAAGGTACTTGTAGATGTGGGTAGTAAGCTATGAATTAATAATCTTTCCTTGGGCAGTCAGATTTTAGGACCTTGAAGACAAGGCCAAACACACCTTTAGTTTTCTGTGAAATGTCTCCAAGAGACACAAAATGCATCTTTAAGGAAGTAACTAAAAGGTATGAATCAGGTTCTTTGAAATTCTTTGACTGAAATCGTAGGCACTGACCACTCCCTACATTTCAGTCTTCTAAGCAGTAGTACTGGTTTCCATCACTGCAGCTGCCTGCCTCAGCCACCAACGCAGTTTCAATATTGCAAAAGCAGTGGCTGGGCTTGTCAGTATGGATGCATACTTCTGAACCAATTCATCTTTTCTAAGTTCCTTCTATGAGTGTGTGTGTGTATGTGTGTGTGCAAGAGCAGGCACACGTATCTCTGTGTCCACATGTGAAGGCCAGAGATTGAATTCAAATGTCTTCCTTCATCTGTCTCTTCTTTATCTTTTGCTGTAGGGTCTCTTCATGGAACCAAATGTTAGAAGTCTCTGCCTATCTCCACCTTTGATGGAATCAAAACTTGGCACTGCTGTATTTAACTTTTATGACAAACACGGCATTCAAATTCAAGTACTATCCAGTGAGCCATCTCATCAACCCCATAGCTGAACGTTTTACTAAACATATTTATTTTATGAGTTTGTGTGTGTCTGAATTTTGTATACCGCATATGTGCCGGTACCAGCAGAGGCCAGAAAGAATACAAAATGTGGAGTTGTAGTTACACACAGTTGTAAGCCACATAAAGTAGGTTATGGGAGCTGAACATGGGTCTCCCAAGAATTAAATGATTAAGTAAGTAACTAATTGAGCCATCTCTCCAGCACTAGTGCCTACAGCTGGTTTTAGTGTTATCTCACTTTAACAGAATTGTAACACAAATAGTTCTACAAGTAATGCAAAGATAAATGCTTCAGCCTCCTAGATATAGGACAAGCATTCACTGTGGTTTCCTTCTATTATCTTACTTCAGCTTTTCTTTAACTGAAAATCTGAAGTAAATTTCAATAAGATCTCTATAAAATTTTTACAAGTTTTTACAATGATGAAGTAAATGCAAAGAATAAGCATATTTATCAAGATTGTTTTCTTTCATTTAACAAATTAAAATTCTGTGGTGTATAATTATTTTTATTCAGTAAAGGCTACTTAACAAACCACTTTATTGGTGGAGGGTTTTTTTGGAGTTTTTTGTTTTGTTTGTTTATATGTTTGTTTGTTTTGTTTTGTAAGATCCAAACATGTGAGAGAAAGTAGGATTTGAAAAATCATTTTTAGATTTAACTGGTCACATCATACAAGAAGATGGAAATTGCCACTATATACAGTCCCACACACTGACCAACCTCATTAAGAAATTGATGAAAATATTTTACCAATAACCATACATTTCAGGATATTTCATTTAACAATTGTCTTTTTTTGTATACGACACACTAAAGATCATGTTCAAGCTGTGTGTTTTTACTTATGTGCCATTGGTCCTTTCCAAATATCAGTGTAGAATGTGTCAAGGGCTAGCACCCTCATAGAACTAACAGAGGTATCTGCTGATTTGTAAAGTGGAACATGTCAACAAGCAGAGGATCACCTCTTCTCCTGGCTCACATCCCAGGATGGAAAAGGAAAAGGAGGAATATTCATGAGAATTTGCTGGAGATCATGAATCTCTCACAAGGTAGCTTCTGTAGTTTTGCAAAGGACCATGATATAACAATTTGGGGTTACATGGGCTCTCATCATGGGTATTGAAAGGTAAAGCGTTTCTAAGAAAGTTTGAAAGATTAATTGGCATTTGTTACTGATTGGAAGCATCACCAAAGCCCCTGGCCTGGGGGTTGCCTTGGTCTAGACTCCAACTCCCAGCCTGCCAAGCATTGACCCCTCCCCAAGGAGGGTCAGTACCACTCCCACAGGTTATTTAGGCTAGTGCTGGAAAAAGGAACATGTGGTCTCCAGGATTTGAGTGGGCTCCTCTCTCCGCCATGCTATCCCAGTCCACCTGGGACTGCAACATTTATTAAATATGGGCATTTTTGATTTGGTCTAATCTGGTTTAATAGGATTTATTTTGCTTTAGCAGAGAGACTTTTCTTAGCAGTTGCTCTTTAGTGAAACACCTAATAGCCTGTTTGGTTAAACTTATATTGAAAACCTAATAAAGCTTCCTGCAATGACAGTGGAGTCTTCTTACTACTATCGAGCTTTCTTTTACTATACTAATTGTATGCAACAGATATACAGCATATAAAGATGAAAGCATAGTTTTGAAGATTTCAGTCCAGAGTTGGTTGATCTAATTTTCTTGAGCTTACGGCAACACTGTACAACGCAAGTGGAGCAGAGCCACTCCTTTTGTGTCTGGTATGCAAAAAGAGAGGAACAGGAAATGTTGGGTTTTACTGTCTTATCCAAATCCATTCTACATTATCAGAATGACTTCCATCAGCCCCCCTTCTTGTCATTTTGGTTGTGAACATCACCTTTAATGACTGAGCTACTCTTTTCAATTTTCTGCCATCTCACACCAGCAACAAACTAAAGACCAACCCTTTAACACATTGGCTTTGACAAACATTCAGACCCAATAACAGAAGCAGACAAAGAGTTGTTAGCACAGCAAAGCCAATTTGTTGACCAACAGGCTATATATGAGAAAAAAAAGTTTAAGATCTCAAATCTCTGTAGTTCCAATAATCCTTTCTCATTAATATACAATCTACCTCCCCTCTGTGTTTATTCTACATCCTGATCTAAAGACTTGGTCAGTAGCAGCTGAAGTCATGAACCATGTAGCTCTTCACAGGCATTCATTTTATGAATTTATTTTCCTGTTTTATTGTAATATCCTTTGCCAGATAATTGGGTGTGGAATCAGGGGCAAAACAGAATTTAACCATTGCATACCCTGTCACTGCCACACAGGTGGGCTTAGATACAGCCCAACATCTTTCCCCTATTATAGAACATTTTATCAGTTCAGGATTGTGTTAATTTAAATGCTTCTGTTCTGAATGTTCGAAGTTCATAATCCCATTGGCTGACAGATGTTGCAGAGTTGGGGATATTCTAGTGGAGTCCAGCTCCAGCAGGGTTCTGAGTCAAGAGACTGGTGAGAAATGGGCAAAACCAAAGAGTCTGACCACCGATTGTCTTTCAGATGGAATCAGATGAGTCAAGGTGCATTTATTTACACAAGTTCTAATGTATTCAAGCATGAGCAGGTGTGATACATCTTCCTTAATCTTTTCCCAATCATCATTAACATTTAAACATTTTGGTTTCTTTTGCTTTTCCCTTAACATCATTGACCTTTACCCCATATCATTAAATTTTATACTGAATACCAAGTAATAATATCTAGCCATCTTAACCTATGAATGAGGGTATGAAAACAGAATGGGGTACTGAATGCTTTCTCTAGTTTGCCTAAAATTGGTGAAGTAAATCTGAGATTTTTCATAGTTGACAAAGTCACAAAAGCTGAACTTCAAAAGAATGTGAAGATATTGTATTAACATGGTTAGATATGACAAGCAATGAAAAAATCTAAATCAAGTGGAAAAAGGAAGATAAGAAAATAAAACATATGTTAAAAAAACCTTCTGTTTCCTCCTAAATCAGAATTCTTTTCTTAAAAGAGGTCTATTTATTTTAAAAAATGTGTATGTGTGAATAAATGAACCCTGAGTCCCTGCCTAAAGAGGGCAGGTGAGGATTCTTGATCCCTTGGAACTGAAGTTGGAAGTAATTCTGAGCTTCCATGTAGGTGATAGGAACAAACTCTGGATTCTCTGAAAGAGCCATAACTGTTCTTAATAGCTGAGCCATCCCTGAAGCACACAGGTTGATTTTTTGGTGGTGATGATTAGCCTGTACTGGTGAACAGGTTGTGTGAGTTTCTCAGCATTTAATGATTTGCCTAGAATAGAAATCTTTTCTGTTAAGGTTCAGGAGTTAAGTAACAGCAAATTAAATCCAAAGGAAACACTTAACTAAATCTGACTCTATAACTTCATATGCAAAGCAAGATAGTTCTCAAAACAACAAATGGCTAATTGTTTGGCTGTGATGATCAGCCCACACAGGGAAGTAATGAGAAACCAGAATAGGTAGTCCTTCTGTAACCAGTGTTTTAATCCTGGTAAGATTAACAGCTGTAAGAATTATTATTAAGTTCTGTACTCTGCAAACAGCATAGGGTCCAGGCCCAGGGTTCCATATTCCAGGTGTTACAGATGAAACAGCCCTCAATCCCAATCTTCTATCTAGTTAAATACTCTTAAAAGTCTTTATATCAGTCATATTACTATTTTTATAAAAACTGTAAGGTCCATGTTGTATTAACTTTACAGATGAGGAAAATGGAAATGAGTTAAGTCATCCAGACCCCAATACTCATCTTACAGCTTGTTGGTAATGGGATTTGCCTAAGCATGAGGAACCCTTTTCTCTGCTCTTAGCTGCCCCTTCAGTACTATTTCTATTCATGTCCTTACTCAGGGGATAGGATCATCTGAAGATTCAGCATATCTCTGAAGAATGTATTACTTTTTGGTTGCATGAAAATTACACAGTGACTGGGATCACTCACAGGAAGTTTCCAGTGACAGATTGTGCAAACCAGAACTTCACCCCTGGAGAGTTTTATTTTGAATTGTAAAATGAATTAATCTTAGAATGTCATTAATTAATATGTTTATTATTCATGCTTCAAGTATTCCCACTCACTGAAAAAAACCAAAATTTCTTCCCCAACAGAATCACACAGTGGATAAATTTAACCTGTTAATCACCATAACGCAGAGATTTAAACACTCACCTCTAAAACAGCCTTTGAAAAAGAAAATTAGATCAATTTCAGTTTTTAGATTGCATCAGGAGTGAAGTAAAATGTGTATTTACTCTTCCTGAACTCATGATAATTTTTTAATTAAGTTTGAAATATTTATATGCTCTGCATTAAAATTGAATCCTGAATATGCAAATCATCCAGGGGAGAAGAGAATGCCTAATGAAGAGAAGCTGGAGGAAAGGAAGCTGATGAATGCATTAACTTTATATATTTATCAGGACTATAGTGCTATCTTAGGTTTTTAGGTACTCCATTCTATATTAGATAAATATAGTATGATCAGTGCTAAAATGGTGAATACTAAATCATCATACCATGTGTCAGTCTTAGGTAAAAGTATTTCCTTCCTAATCTATAATTTAAAATTAAAAGATACAACAAAATTTAATGCTTTTGCTTCTTTATGTATCTAGGTAATTTTTCTTTAAATAAGAAATAATAATTTAATAAATGTGAATATTTCCTCTGGTTGAATAGATAGACACATAGATTAGGTAGACTTATAGATGATAGATATGTAGATAGATGCATACACATTGTGTGCATATATACATATATACAGAGAGAGATGGGAAGATGACAGATGAATGCTAAATTATGGATACACACACACGCATATATAGGGAGCTAAGAGGATGACATATAAATGCTGAAAAATAATAGATGCTAGTTAGTTACAAATAGATGACAGTTCATGATAGAAGCTATGTATAGATACATAAGTGATAGATGGACGACAGATAAACGGTGACAGATGGCAAAGCCTATGGTCATAGAGATCATGATATTTACCTCTGTGGTAATGGAATCAGTGTGCATGTTTGCACGTGATTTCTCACTACTACCCTATGCTTTGCCAATGATCAAATTTGGGTCTATCCTAGGACAGCAAAAAATGGTGAGTAAACTGTGTATTGTTGACTTTCAATGTGATTGACTGGAAAAGTTAATGAGTTAACAAAGCTCATCTTTGAGTGTATCTTCAGAGAGCATTTTCTAAGGGGCAAGGAATTACCATACCTGTAGGTGGCACCATCCCACAGCCTGGGGACTAGGGTGGAAACCAGGGGAAAGGATGACTGAGAGCGTACAGCCTCACTCTTCACTCTGCTCAGGTTGCTGAGTTATAAACTCTTCTGCCACAACACCTCCACCCTGCCACTTAGACCAACACCTCTGATGCTCCAAGACAACAAGAATTTTTCATGCTTTAATTTATTTATGGCAGTTAACCTGTTATTTGTCCAATAACAGAAAGTCTAACTTATCTATGGAATGTTTAAACAGTTTAATAGTTAAACAAGGACAATGTTCTTTTCTTATGACAGGTAATTTAGTCTTGTTGTAAACTTGAATTAATTCTATTTGTTAAAATACAGGATTAATCAATAAAGAACTAGGAATAAAGTAAACATTGACCAAACAAAAATGATAAAAATTAGAAGTTCCATTAATCCATTAGGAATAAATGAGAAAATGCAAAACAAACTATATATAAATTGTGTTAATAATTGAAGACAAAGAATTATTGAATGAGATTTTTCTCATTAACTTAAAAAAATAAACTTCCCTGTATGTTTGGTCCATTTTAAGAATCATTTTCATGGGAAGTATGTGACACAGCTTAGCTGCCTGGAGCAGAAGGGGTTCTCTCTTCTTAATAACTTGACACTAATTACCATTTGGGACTCCAATCCAACTGCATCTCAGTGTGCCAAGGCACTGCCATTTATTGAGCTCCAAAGTCAGCAAAACCAAAAGAATAAACATTTATTTAACACTGAATCCAGCAACATAGAGACGTTTCGCAATGCCTTGATGTACTAATTTATTTCATGAATATGCATATATTCAATGAAGTCTGTTTAAGAAGAATTATAGAATCACAGTCCAATATGAATATTATTTTCTGGGTAAAGATTGTGATCCTGAAGATAAAGTTTAAATTATTTTTTCTGAACAGCCCTGTGTGTGAAGAACACATATTCAATGATAATGACTCCTTCAAATATAGTGTTCTTTTGCTTCATGACCTTGTTAGGAGGAGGATGGAGAGTTTGGAGAAATAACAGTAACTAAAGTGGCATGCCCTGTTCAAGATGCAAATACCTAGAGAGGAAGATAGGGCTGGACATGGGTTTCAGGTCAGAACGGCCCATGTTCAGTTTTCCACTTGCCTGAGAAGATTCTTAAGGCAGGGTCAGCTTTGGAACAAGAGGTTGCCCTCTTTGCCGGCTCCTTGCAGAAGTGGTCCAACTCCTATGGGGGAAACTATCAGTATACAGAGGAGCCCCTTCCAAATCATCTGGCTAAATCTGTATCGCTCAATAAGAAACATATCCATAACAATGAAACTAAGCCTAATTTTTTCTACTCTGAGGGAAATATCTCATATGATTTACCTGTTTGCTGCAGGACTCACAGAGTTCAGAAATTTTATCACTGCATAAGAAACACTGCATAAGAAGGTGCTTAGAGTATTCGTATTTAAAAAAATAATTTGAAAATTCATGTAATAGTTCAGACCTATAATCTTAGCCCCAGGGAGGATTCAAGGCTGTACTAGGTTGTATGAGTTATAGACGAAACTGAGCTACAGAGATCATGCCTGATAAAATAATAACAAAAAAAATGAAAAATAGAAACAAACAATTTCCATGAAAATAAACTGTATAAAGAAATTATGAAAACAAGAATATGAAACATATTATCCTACACATTAACATCTATATATTTATATGGATAACATTGTGCATTTGTTACTTTTGTGACAATATGATGGAATGCCTGTGAGCATACCTTATGAGTGGGGTACATCTATTATGCTCATGACAAAGTGTTCAGATCACATGGCTGGGAGCCATGGTAGAGTAGAGCATTTTGGTCATGCAGCCAGAAAGCTTGGGAGAGGGGATGCACTCCCCTGATGGCTGTCAGGCTTTGCTACTGTTTATTCAGTCCCAGCTCCCAGGTCAAGGACCACATACCTCCCATGCAGAGAGCAAAACTTAGCATCTCCTAATCCTTCCTGAAACATCTCTCAAAGAAATAATCAGAGGCATGCCTCTCTAATTTCCTAGGCAATGCTAAATCAAGTGAATTTGAGAATGTATTAATACCACACATCACTAAACACTCCCCATTGCTTGACTGTTTCATGCCTTTCTTCGACTTTGGTTTGAAAACAGTATTTTCTAGGAAATGTTTCCTGGAAAACAGAGAGACAAAGCGAACTGCTGTCAAAATGAATCAACATGATTTAGAATTTCCAATACTCACACCTGAATGTGTATCCTCACTTTCTTCTTCATGTTTTATTTTCATTTAATGACAAACAACAATTCCAAATATTCGTGACTTATAATATGATGTGTTACTAAATGTACATATTATGGAAAGTTTAAATCAGATCTAATCGACTGTGTCAGCCATTTGTCACTGCTCAGTGTGAAAACATTTAAAAGCTCATATTAACTATTGAAAAAAGTGCCATCATTAAGTACATAATGAAATTTAACCCAGAGTGTGTATTTTCTAACTTGAATCTTGTTTCCCATGATGGATAATATTGACATCCAACTTGATTGGATCTAGAACAAATCAAGAGACAACTTACAGAGAATTCTGCTTCCCTGCACTGAATCAGAATCCAGCTTCTTCAGAACTACCCAGTGAAGAAGTGAAGACCAGCTGATCTTTAAAATTCCTTCAGACTTTGGGAAGCAGAAAATTGCACCTAATGTAGAAAATAGACATTGTTGTTATGACTAAACTTGGCCATGGATTTCTTAAGCTTTGGGAGCTGAATTGTAGAAACAGTTTGGAAATGTACACTTTGTAGATACATATTGGAAAAGCTTAACGTACTATAAGCACGGCTAACTGGGTAATCTAATGGAGTTCATCAAAAAAGAAGGTCAACAGCAGTGTAGACAGTGAGGACTGGAGACTCTCTCAGATGTTAGGTTAATGGCCTTTTAAATTTCATTCTGCAGAAGAATTTCTCTGTGTTTTATTCATGCCTTGAGTCTTTGAATGAGCCTGAGACAGAAGATGACTAATGGAGGAAATTCAGAAGTATTCTGTCACTCAGGCAGTGGCACTGTTACTACTGGGTGTCTTTTGAGGCCTTAGAGTGAGAGTCAGGAGCAAAGTATACATCAGTATTGACTGAAAGATGTACTGCTTGGTCAAAGCCTTTGTAAATGTGGTACCAAGGAAGCCAAGGTTTCTAAAGAGATTAAACCCACTAAGGAAATGACTACTTTGCCTCAAGATGGTAGG
Source organism: Bramus lutescens (assembly GCA_001685075.1). Lineage (NCBI taxonomy): Eukaryota > Metazoa > Chordata > Mammalia > Rodentia > Cricetidae > Bramus > Bramus lutescens. The sequence continues at coordinate 199,804 of LOEQ01005829.1, read as the reverse complement.
AAAGATGTCATGAGGGTAAAATTAAGAATTGAAGAAATCATACTATTGTCTTAGTTAGAGTTTCTATTGCTGTTGAAGAGACACCATGACCATGGAAATTCTTATAAAGGAAAACATAATTATGTTTTATTATATATTAGTTGATATGTCAGCTTTTAGTTTCAGAGGTTTAGTTCATTATCCTTATGAGAGGAGCGTGGTGTGCAGGCAGACATGGTGCTGGCTACATCTTGATATACAGGCAACATAAATTTGACTCAGTCTCTGGATGTGTCTTGAGCATATATGAGACTTCAGAGCCCACCTCCACAGTGACATACTTCTTCCACGAGGGCCACACCCATTCCAGCAAAGCCACCAGTCCTAATAGTACCACTCCATTTTGAAGCCATTTTCTTTCAAAGAAACACACCTATCAAAGATGAAAAGCTTGAAAAATACTAAGTTTATTTGAAGGACTTTGCCTGAAGAAAAGAATACATCCAAGGCACTCTGCTAAGCAAAGGGGTGTTTATCAGGGGTACTGTAGGTTTTCTTTCTGAGTTCAGAACAACCTAACACATCAAGGCCATTGTGGACAAGGTCCATGTCTAGACCTGGCATCAGAACTGGGCATCATCCTCTGGTGCTGGGTGGCAAGTATAGGAATAGCAACAAATTATTGAATTATGAAGGTTCCTGACTGGATTTCAAAGGAAGGCTTGGGTGCCAAGGCAATGTGTGTCTGGGTCCAGATATGCTTCCTCTTTTTCTTTTTTTCATATTTGCCATGAATAACATGGTAATGAGTCTGCAGTAGCTGGCATCACTTCAGCAGGCTGACTTCCCCTTCTGTGAGTATATAATCAAGAATAGAAGGATAATTTATAAGAGTTTCTCAAATAAAGTAGAATAATAAGGTATGCTTTTTCTTGTTGAACTTTGGTGTGTAGAGGTATGAATATACATGTCCATAGTATCTTATAAAGCTGAATTCTAACTTTCCAAAGTTTAATAAAATGTCTGACAATGTCACATTCAAATATATTTCTGTGAACTTTTTATAATGTGAGAATGACACATTCAGCCGAGGCAGCTGCATGCTTCCCAGATATCTGGAATTGCTTTTTCCTTGTAGAAATAAAAGCAATTTACTTTTGTCATCGTGAGTCTAAGCTACTTCCTGGGAGACTGAACTTTATCCTCATTATTTCTGAGTATGACATAACACACTCCCTTTAGAAAAGACATCATTAACCAACAAAATGCTTATCACCCAGTTAACTGATGGAATTGTTAAATATGTAACACATCAGAGTAAAATTATATCTGCTTATTGATCATTGACCTTTATCAAGAGATGAAGATAAAGAGTGGAGACACTGCTGACATGACCTCTTCAGTGCAGCTCAAAACAGTCTACTTGTGTAAATAATGTCTCTATGTAAATTTTGCCATCAAGTACAAAACCTACCCAGGAGGTGTTCTTACAGTACATCTTTTTAATTAACAAGCTAATATCTTCTAGCAGTTTTCTTCTGATTTTAATACAGAGTAGTTCAATTATAAACAAAGGTTTGGCTTTTTAATGTACCTTTTAATATCTAGCAACATAAATGACTTAGAAGTAAGTTTATATAAAGATGAAAACAAACAAAAGCCTAATAAAATAATTACCTCTAGTATTTGCATAATTCTCCTTCTAAATACTCTGGAAAAAGTTCTAGAAATGTATTTCTCAGCAATAGTTCATGTCTTTGGTTTTATTATCACTCTATTTAATTCTTCATCAGCTCCCAAATTCCAAAGAAATTCTAACACACAAGCAGGATTAATTGATCTAATAATATTCTCATTGCATTACATGTAACAAACTCTTTTATATTTTTAAGCCTCACATTTTAAGATGACAATGTAGAGAAATAAAATTTTTAATGGCAAAAGCTATTGTATTTTCTGCCCTGAATATAGTTACCCCCGTTCAGCATATCAGGTGGAAGCCTATTGATGGCACATGGATTTGGCCTTTTTGCTGACAATAAGCCCAAGTCTCAACCTGGATAGCACTTGAAGCAAGGCAGTTTTGCGACGGATAGTTTTAGAGGATGTATGACTAGGTTAGTTAAACATCACAGACAAATTGACAGGAATTAGAATCATGTAGGCATGTGTTTTAAGGTTTTCAGAAAGGTTGGCATAAAGACAGACATTCACCTTTGATGTAGGATTCCCCTCTGTGTTCTGTGAGTGTGTTTTGTTACCATTGGTCTGGTTAATAAAGAAGTTGCTTTGGTCCTCTGACAGGGTAGAATAGAACAAGGCAGGAATTCCAAGCAGAAATAAAAGAGAGAAGTAGGCAGAGTAGAGGAGCTGCCATGTAGCTGCTGAACGAGAAAGACATCAGCTGCTAGCCAGAATCTTACTGGTAGGCCACAACCTCATTGTAATTCACAGATTACCAGAAATGGGCTAATTTAAGATGTAAGGGTTAGTCAAAAAGAAGGCTAAACTCTTGGACAAGCAGTGTTTTATGTGTGATTATTCAGGTCAGGGTGTCCAGGAACAAATGAGCATCCCCTGCCTACCCTGACAACACATCATCCTATGGCCTGGGATCCCAACATGAATCAAAAGTCTGAAAAGAAGCAATGCAACAGAGCAGTGGTATTAAGTGTATCTGCCTCCCTGGCTGCAGCAACAGAGCAGTGGTATTAAGTGTATCTGCCTCCCTGGCTGCAGATATCAGGTAGCCAGGTTGGTGCAACTATGAATAGGTGACTCCCACTCTCTTTCCCATGTTCTCATGCCAAAATGACTAAATTCATGTCACAATATGAACCAATGTACAGTTTAGAGCTTCCCCTTACATAACAATTGTCTGGTATTTTGTTGTGGCAAAAATAAAATTAGAAGTTACAGAATCTTGCATGGTGGGACTCTTCCTCTGGAAGGAGACAAATCAAAGACTCTTTCAACGTGTGAAGATACAACAGGAAATGGTCATCTATAAATATTTTTTGATATCTAGATATTGAACACCCTGCATTCAGAACTCTTGGCAATCATTTAATGTATTAAAATAATTCTTAGTTTATTGTTTAAAAAACAGAAAATTTACCTATTATGAACTGATTGAAATGAATCTTATCTCCTTATTTCATATATTAATCTGTTAATGAAAACTATCCTGATGGATAATATGTAAAGAGTGAGGTTTGGTGATACTCAATCATAACCCCAGAATTTACAATACATATTATAATCTTATTTATGAGTACATGAGTATTTATGAAAACACTGAGAGACTTAAGCTTGTCATTTATTTTCCAGTCTCACGCACAAGAAGTAAGACACTGAGGAGCAAGAGGAGGGGAGAAATCAGAGGTGTCCATATATCTTGGCAATATCTCACATGATAAAGTCAAATTTTAATATAAAATTTCATTTTTCTTAGATTTTTAAGGAAAATGCTTTTCACCTTGTGTGGCAATGTATTATTAAAATAATTCATGTCTGGGCGGTGGTGGTGCACGCCTTTAATCCCAGCACTAGGGAAGCAGAGGCAGGTGGATCTCTGTGAGTTTGAGACCAGCTTGGTCTACAAGAGCTAGTTCCAGGACAGGCACCAAATCTACAGAGAAATATTGTCTCGGAAAAAAAAGAAAAAAAAGCAATAAATAAATAAATAAAATAATTCTTATGTCTCCAGGAATAATTTGATAACCATTTGAATTATTCAGTAATTAATTTCTTTTGACGTTGTGGCACTTAACATTTTACCTAGTTCCCTTGCAAAGATGGACAGGCAGAAGTAGAGTGCAGTGAATTTTTTTTTTAAATCACAGCTTGTGGTCTATGTCTAAATATCATTATCACTAATGAGTCCCTGTATTACAGACTGTTACTATTTGTCTATCTGAAGAGCAATCCTTATGATCGTAGTGCAAATAAAACAATGCTCTTGGATTAATTGCTGTCTTAAAAAGAGTTAGGAATAAAAATTGGGAAGAGACAAAGTTGATAGATAGACATAGATAGATAGATAGATGATAGATAGATAGATAGATAGATAGATAGATAGA
>LOEQ01005829.1:172017-195688 GCA_001685075.1 Bramus lutescens | reverse complement strand
GATAGATAGATAGATAGATAGATAGATAGATAGATAGATAGATTTGATTGAACATGGAAATTTGATCCCATGAGAATAATATGGCTTGTTCAGTATTGAGCTTAAAGATTAGAATCAAATCAAGTACGACTTTACAGGTCATTCACATTTGCATACTTCTTCATGACACATCAGGATTTCAAAGATTGCACAATCTTCTGAAACTGCACCACCATCTGGAGACATTTAGGCTCTGGACTCTTCACATTACATTGGAGATGGTAATGCATGGATGCTGTTTGAAACTTGTTGAGGGTTCCATGGAGGAGCTAGATGATTGTCAATGTTTGATTTGCTTTTCTTGATGGCTAAAGATGTTGAGCAATTTCATACATTTTTGACTGCTTATATTTCATCTTTTGAACATTGACTTTTCAGTTTGTTCATGCATTTTTATTGATTTGTTTTTTTCATGTTTTTGTTTTGTTTGTTTCATTTTTTATAGATTCTATACATTTACCAACTGTCAGATTCTCTCCAATTCTTTAGCCTGATTCATTGCTCTATTTTTTCCTTTGTTTTTCAGATTGTTAATTTCACCCATTTCATTGTGATTTCAATTTCCTGGACTATCTACAGACTTTTTAAAAAGTAATTGGTAAGAATATATCTCACTGAAATAAAAATTAAGCTTTCTAAGTAATTGCATTTGTTCTGTGCATTTGATTCTCATCATCTGACATTTCATTTCATCTACATGTAAAATGGGCATAAAGATACTACCTACTGCATAGGGATGCAGGGTGAGGGTTGGAAGGAAAGCATGTGTAAATGTTCCCTTTTTGAAACAGCACATAGTGTTTATTCCTTAAAGTAGGAAATGTATTATTTCTGGTTTAAATAATCTGCTGTAGATTTAAAGTAATTATTTGCTATTATGCAGAAATAAACAGGAAAAGAAGCTTAGCTTTCCAAAACTATAATATAAAAGTTTAATAATAGTAATAACAATAATAATAATAACAGTAATAAACACCCTATTACTCAGAGAATTTAATGTACAAGAAAATGATTGACTTTGGATAATTTGCTATAAGAGATTGGGATAAATATGTTGATGATTATTATTGGCTTATTTTTGAGACAGGATTTCAAAAAAAAATAGACCTGAATGTTCTTGAATTCACTTTGTAGACTAGGATGGCCTCAAATTCACAGAGATCTGCCTGTCTCTGCTTCCCAGGTCCTGCAATTAAAGGCATGCTCCACTATCACCCAACCTGGATGGTTTTTAAACAGGTAAAATTTTTCAGTAAAATGTATTTGAAACACCATTAATTCCTCTTGCCTTTCCTTAATTAAAATTTGAACACTTCCTTTTTTAAAATAATTAATGCATTTGAATATATGAAAATGGATTCCATTTCTTCTCTCAACTCCAACATTTATACTGAAAATTCAGATGTGCTTTGCTTTTGAATAAATTACAAATGGTCTTAGAAAAGTTCTCCATTTTTCCCAAGTTAAAAAACAAAAAACATAGTCCTTGTCCTATCTTAATTTTTAAAAATTAACAAAAACCCTTTGAGGATGGATTATGGGAGCATTAGTGGGGCAGATGCATGCAAATACCAAGATCAAACTAGTGGCTTTTTTGTTCTAGTGACCTCAACATGTGTGATGGATCATGATCTTCAATGTCTGTAATTTTTTTAGATTTATTTTTTTCGTTAATCAGGCTTATGTCTGAATATCTGTTAACACATTCCCCTGAGTGCTGTGTCTGTAGTCAGAATAAGACATTGAATTCTCCAGAGCAGAAGTTAGAGGTGGTTGGAAGTCTCTTGATGTGGGTGCTGGGATATAAACACAGGTCCTGTGCAAGAGTCAGGCCTGCTCTTAGCCACTGAACCTCTTGCCCACCTCTTTGTTATTATTAAATGATCAATTAGATCACAATTTGCTGTTTGAATATCACAAATTTGGATTATTTAATATCCTATGAGTCAGAGAGAAGAATGTATTTCATTGCTGATGAGAACACCCTGTTTTCACAGGAACTCTTTATGTCTTGATTCTTTTCTCCATCTATAAAATCACCATAACCAGGATTCTGTTAGATAATAACTCCAGGTTCCTCAGCTCTTCCCACATGTTCAATAAAATCTTTCTATTTTCAGCTTCCCTTTGGAATCCAGCCAGTCTCTAAGGTCACATGTCCTTAAGTTAAAATCACTCCACATTTTCTCAGTAGCATGGCTTCTAACCACTTAGTTAGAATGGCCGAAACTATAAAATCGAGAGGTTCTATATTGGTGCATTTGAGGCATGTATGCTCTGAAGTGCTGGTTTGATTCAGTATGAGCTGATGTGGAGATTCAAGGTCTAAGATGTTCTGTGATTTATTCCAAATGACTGAGCTTTAACTTCTTCAGTGGAACAAAAAGGAAACACTGGCTTTGTGTTACTACATTGCAGTAGTTAATGACTGGTGCATTGAGACATTAAGAGTGCCCACAGTATACACTGGTACAGGGTATGTAGAGGACAGATTCCACTAGGGGGGATAAAACTTGCATAGGTTTTAAATCATGTGAAACTGACATACTGAGTCCATGTTATTATGAACACATAATAGTGATGGATATTTGCTATGCATGATAGAGAACTGGGTATTACCCAGAAGGCAATGATTTGGAAAATGACTAAACAAAAAAATACCTTTATAGCCATGGACATTATATTTGCTTGCTTGTCTGTTTGCTTGTATAGGAGGTTCTTCAGTTCATGTGTTGCTTTCATTGGTTAATGAATAAAGAAACCGCCTTGGCCTTTTGATAGGGCAGAACTTAAGTAGGAGGGAAAAATAGAACTGGATTTGGGGAAGAAGAAAGCAGAGCCAGGGATGCAGTGGATCTTCTGCCTAAGACAGATGCTGGTTTGAATTCTGTCGGTAAGCCACAGTCATGTGGCGATACACAGATTAACAAAAATGGGTAAAATTAAGATGTAAGACTTGGCCAATAAGAAATTAGAGCTAATGGGTCAAGCAGTATTTTAATGAATATAGTTTCTGTGTGATATTTCTGGTGTAAGCTAGCCAGGCAGCTGAGACAAACAAGCATCCTTTATTTACAGCAACTTGTGGCTCGATGTGGCCAACTAACTCCTTGTAAAACCTAAGAGGGCTTAAAAAGTAATTCTAAAAATTGTACAGAGTTTAACACAACTTTTTGCTGGTTTTTTTTTTTGGTTGCTTGCCACACCTCCTAGAGAGAATTTCCTAATTCAGCCATAGTGGTAAAAACTGAGGTTCTAAAATGTGGGATTTCTGGGCTATGCTGTCAGTGTGACCTCTGGCTCTTTGGGGAGACCAAGCACTTGGACGGGGATTGTCAGCATCGTGCTGCATGCAGCTTGCTTTATGGCAACTTGGATGGCTGTGTGCTTGGAATTGGGGCACTGTGCATGACTCAGAAGTGCAATCAGCTCTGCCATGCTGGACTGTACAGAGCGTGAGCAGGAAATGATGAGAACACAACTTAAGTTTTTAAAAAGTGCTTAGAATGTTAAGAAGTGCTTCTGGACAATAAAAAATTACAAATTCACAATAGGACAGATTCAGACATAAATGACCTCCAAATGGGTCATGGTGTTGGATAAATGTACATACTTGGGAGAGAGAAGAAAAGAGTATAGAGAGTCATTAAATAAAGTTAATGCTTAAAAAAGGGTAGAGTCTTTAGAGAGACAGAGTACAGAGAGTCATAGATTAAAAGGAATAAAAAAAGCCATATAAAAATAAAAAAATCACAGAAAGTCTGAATTATGCATATTGTGTTATCTTTAAATTTTTTGACTGTAAAGGAGCTAAGAACAGAGAGACACTTCATTGTATGAGCTGCTAGGCTAAACCAGCATGTATATTATAAAGATATCTTGACTTCAGAATCTGGGTGTAAGGATGTGGTGTTTTGAAAAAGAGGTTCTTCTTTGGTTTTCACTGCTAAAAGATTGCCATGAACACCCTCAAAAAATTACTTCACTCAACTTCTGACTGACATGTACCTTGAAGACAAGATACACCATGAAAGACCTGATTAATAATGCCCCCATACAACAGAAAACAGTTTGGAGAGAAAAAACTATGCTCATATTCCCAAATATTGTTTATTAATGTTCTTTTACATTTAAATGGGTATATGATATAGATATGAATAATTTACATTGACATGGATTTTGGTTTATTGATATAAATTTAATGTCAGTCTTGTTATATGAATATTTCTGCTCTTGATTAAGGTATTGTGATTGTATAGTTCATTTAAAAATGTAATGTATAATTTAAAAATGTATGTTAAAAGATAATCATCTATAATAGTCAAGTTTGTAGACATGTTAGTTAGATTTTCTAGATGTACATAGATATATTTCAGATAGATAGGCATTCTTCATATCTTTCAAAGACTATAGAATATAGCATTTAAAATGTTTTAATAACTTATGACTTTTCATGACAATGAGACACGTCTGCTCCTGGCAGCATCAAGCTACTTCCTGAGGAAGATGGGCAATGAAGAGGCTCCTTATGGAGTTGGTTAGTCATTTGGGCAAGAAACTGCTCTTACCTGGACTGTTGCCTGGACGTGAAGAACCCACAGAGAGATAACTGCTAAACCTGCCTAAAGGTGAGATGATTCTTTGGGGTTCCTGATTCATGAAAGAGTCTGCAAGACATTCTGAAGGATACAGAAGAAAGTGACTGAACTGTCATTGAAATTTCCTGCTTCATGGAAAAGTTTGCTGGATACTATGGGCCTGTAGGCCAAAGATAGATGCCCCAATGGTACAGAAGAACTTTGGGTAAATGTCCAGGCAGCAATATGTCTCTGCCAATTCTAGAGTTTTGGAAGTTGTTTATAATGCACTTCCTGTTTACTTAGGTATTATTATATCCTTCTGGAGACTTTGATGGAGTCGAAGAATAGATAGATATTTAAAGTTATAGTTTTCCTCAGCTATGATAAAATAGATATAAATATTGTAACTGTAATTCTTGCTTGATAACTGTTTTGTTATATGTAATTTTACTAAGTTAAAGTTAAAACCTTCCTTTTTGCTTAAGCAGAAAATGGGAAATGGTGTAGGAGGTTCTTCTGTTTATGTGTTTTTTTATTGATTAATGAATAAAGAAACCGCCTTGGCCTTTTGATAGGGCAGAACTTAGGTAGGAGGGAAAAATAGAACTGGATTCGGGGAGGAAGAAAGGAGAGCCAGAGACGCCATGGTTCTCCTGTCTGAGACGGACAGTGGTTTGAATCTTGTCAGTAAACCACAGTCATGTGGTGATACACAGATTAATAAAAATGGGTTAAATTAAGATGTAAGAATTAGCCAATAAGGAACTAGAGCTATTGGGCCAAGCAGTATTTTAATGAATGCAGTTTCTGTGTGGTTATTTCGGGTGTAAGCTAGCCAGGTGGCCAGGACAAACAAGCTACCTCTCCTTGCAACAGCTTGTTTTTAAATAACAGAGAACAAAGATAAAGTTTTCTGACCTGAAGCCTGAAGTAGGCATCCAATAGGCCAGGCAGACTTTGGGAGTAATAAAAAGAAGGGCAAGATCAGGCTTAATTTTTCCAGATAAAGGACAGGAACAGGGGTAAGTACATACAACAGAGGATCTTCAGAAAGATACAAGGTCTCTACTCCAAAGTATATTGAGAAGCTGAAGACTGTCAATGGACAGATGTTCCACAGAGATGAAACACCACAAAAATAGTGTGATAAATGGTAAGACTTCCTGCACAAACAGACAAGTCAGGCTATGTGTTCACTACATATCCTATTCCTAATTATTCTAAGAGATACAATGAAGGAAATGAGAACAAAGCCCAGTTCTACCCATTATATACCTCATTAGCACAGAGATATCAGCCCATAATTGGCATAAAGAGGAGAGAGCTTATTCACTGCCAAAGATTTCACAGAATGAGTGCACTGAAAAAGACAGGAAACACCTTCTGATTAACAAAATAATATAAACATTAAATTAGAAAAAATGGAAGGCAACATTTCATATATAACAAATAATTAGTAATGAGCCAAAAAGTCTTCCATTAACTAACACAGCTTAGAATTTCAAGTACATCTTACAGTAATTGCAGTTATGAGTCAATGAAAGAATCAACTGTGAACTGTGGCATCTTCGTATGACAAAAGCCATGGGTCATAAGCATCATGACATGGTCTCTCACAACTTTTAGGAACCCCACTATCCACTGCAATTATATAAACAATGAAACAGAAAAACAAATCTAATTTGAAAGAAAAAATGCCTGGACAATCAGTAATTTAGTGAAACTGATTGCACTTTTTCAACTTAACCTGCTATTTGGTTGGGAAGCTGATCTAGCATGCAACAATGTTGAGAGAATGACTGACTCGTGGTATAAAATAATTCACTTTCTTCCTCATTCAGAATAAATTTCCTAACTGACTCTGTGTCAGTTTAAGATCATTGAATTCAATAACAAACTAATTTTGTAGAAATAATATTGTACTGATACTTATGCATTTGTTATGTGCCAAGTTTTTAAATGTTTCTATATCATTCTTTATATATGTTTACTTTTATATAAAATTATCATTTTGATATGGTATGAGTTTGGATTTAGGTCACTAAAAAAACTGTGTGTGTGTGTGTGTGTGTGTGTGTGTATGCCTCAGAGTTATGAGGCATAAATTTAAACTATAGAGGCTCAGATGAGAACTTGGCATGATAAATGCTACAATAAGGAATGAAGAAAGGTGAGGAAAAAGTTAGAAGATAATAGTAAAATGTGAGTTCCACAATGATTTTATTTCCTTTTCCTAAAACATCATGAAAATGTAAATATGAGTAAATATCAGAATGTCAATATGAGTCTTGTCTTTAGTCACTAACACAATAGATTGTCCCTGATCTCTAATCACAGCTCCAACTACTCCAGCAGACATTTGTATTGCCAGTGACATTGGTCTTCCCCTTTTGTTTCACAGAAGCCATCTGTGTGGCTTTTCAAAATGTTAAACATGGTACTTAAGTAAGAAAAATAGACACAAATTTCTAGTAAAGGTTGCATTAACATACTAAGACACAGCTAAAGCAAATGTTATATGAGTAGCAAATAAATGTAAGGTAGAATGTGAGGGTTTGGACTCTTCCTGAATGAGAGAAAAGGACAGAACAAAGCCCTCATCATGCAAAAATAAATCTAATTTAATAATTTCTTTTTCTACTACTCTTTATTGGTCATTGACTCCTGAAATACGTTCTTTGTGCAGATGGTTTGTCTGTATCCTACAGATGAAGAGAACTGTATTTGACATTCACTTGTCCATGAAAACATAAGAGATAAATAGTCTTTGATTTCAGGCTTTCAAATCTAGATAACTTCACGATTCCAATATTACCCAATAAGTTATGCTTTAAGATGCATTGTATAAATTACAATGTGAGGTAACATTATTTAAAAAATAATTAAAATATTAAGAGGAATGGAAATGCAAGATATCACAGTCAGGTATATCATTATATATAAATCATTCATTTCCTTCATGTATCATAGAAAAGATTATAATTAAAAAATATGGACAAGCCCACCAGCAGGTGAGAAACCTGCCTCCAGGCTGGGCACCAATCCTCGTCACCCACTGAACTCTGTCCATGCAAGACCTACTCCACTATCCACTGCATGCACATGAATATCCTCCCTGTGGCCGGCCATCCCCCACCATCGCAGCAGACTACATAGGCTCAGGTGCAAACTGCACCAGATAAAGAAGCCGCAGACTGCATAGGCACAGGTGCAAACTGCACCAGATGAAGAAACAGCAGAATGCATAGGCACAGGTGTAAACTGCACCAGATGAAGAAACAGCAGACTACATAGGCACAGGTGTAAGTCACACAATTGGAAGAACAAGCGCAGGAAGCATAGGTAAAAGCCACACCATTTGGAAAAAGAGTAAAAGTTGGTATAAGTATACATCCAACAACCAAAAGAGCAATCTAACAACACCAGAACTCTGATCCTATGACAGCAAGACCTGAACATTCCAATTCAACTAAAACACAAGAAAATTGACTTAAAAATAACTTTATAAAGATGACAGAAGTTCTTGGAGATGATGTAAAAAATTCCCTCAAAGAAATCAAGGGAAAGACAAGCAAAAAAAAAAAAAAGAAAAGAAAAAATGAAAAATAAGAAAGAAATCAGCAAATCCCTTAAAAAGAGCAAAGTCAAGAAAAAAGACATTCAAACACATGAAGGAAACATCTCAATACCTGAAAACTCAAGTAGAAACAGTAAAGCAAACAAAACCCAAGGCCAATCTGGAAATGGGAAATCTGGGTAAGTAAACAGGAACTACAGATTCAAGCATCAACAACAGAATACAAGACATGGAAGAGAGTATCTCAGGCATTGAAGATACATTATAAGAAATAGATTTATCAGTCAAAAAATGTTAAATCAATTTTTTTTTATCACAGAACATCCAAGAAATTTGGGAAACCATAGAAAGACCAAACCTAAAATTATAAGACTAGAACAAGGACAAGAATCACAGCTCAAAGGCACAGAGAACATATTCAAGAAAATCATAGAAGAAAATTTTCCCAACTTAAAAATGTACATGCCTATAAAGGTGCAAGAAGTGTACAGAACACCAAATAAGCTGGAAGAACAATAACAAAAGAAGTCCCCTTGCCACATAATAACAAAAACACAAAAAATAGAGAAGAAAAGAAAAAAAATTAGGAGTTGCAAAGGAAAAAGGGCAAGTAATGTATAAAGGCAGAGCAATTAGAATCATGCCAGACTTCTAAATAGAGACTCTAAAAGCCAGAAGATCCTAGACAGATGTTCTATAGAAACTAAGGGAACCATGAAAGCCAGTGAGAGTATTATACACAGAAAAACGTTCAATCAACATAGACGGAAAAAAACAAAATACTTCACAACAAAATAAGATTTAAACAATACATATCTATGAATCCAGACATTTTATATTCACCAGAGAGAAAAATCCATCAAGATGAAGACTCAATTCTAAACATCAATACCCAAAATAAAAGGGCACCCATATTCATAAAGGAAACATTAAGCTTAATCACATACCAAACTCCACACATTAATAGAGGTAGACTTCATCACCCCACTCTCACCAAGTGACAGGTCTTCCAGACAAAAACTTAACATAAAAATAAAAGAACTAATAAATGTCATGATTCAAATGTACTTGACAGATATATACAGAACATTCCACCCAAACACAAAAGTATATAACTTCTTTTCAGCACCTTCATGGAACCTTCTCTAAAACTGACCACAAATTGGAATAAACCCTTGTGCCTGGGTAAACTGGGGTCATGGTGTTAGAGGGGAGGGGAGTGGGGTTTGGGAACATTAAGGATAAGGATGGTCAAGTTTGGGAAAAAAACAGAAGGGAAAATTGATGAAAGAAATATTGTGATAGATGGGGCCATTCTGTGGTTAGGGAGAAGACTGATGCCAGGGAAACTCCCAGGATTCCACAAGGTTGTCCACAGCTAAGACTACAAGCAATACTGGAGAGGGTGCTTGAACTGGTCTTCTGCTATAATCAGATTGGTGACTGCCCTAAATTTTAACACAGAACCTTCATCCAGCAACTGTTGGAAACAGATGCAGAAATTCACCACCAAGTGATGTAGAAGGGTCTTCTGTCTATCTGTTGCTTTCATTGGTTAATTAATAAAGAAAACTGCTTGGCCTGATAGGTCAGAACACAGATAGGTGAGGAAGACAGAACAGAATACTGGGAGGAAGAAAGTAGAGTAAGGGAGACGCATGAAGCTCCGGCCCAAGATGGACGTGGGTTAGATTCTTTTTGGTAAGCCACGATCCCTTGGTGATACACAGATTACTAGATATGGGTTAAGCAAGATGTGAGAGTTAGCCAAGAAGAGNGCCAAGAAGAGGCTAGATATAATGGGCCAGGCAGTGCTTGAATGAATACAGTTTCTGTGTTATTATTTCCATGGCTAAGCTAGCCGTGTGGGAGCTGGGCAGGATGAAAAGCAGACCCGTGCCTTATCACTACAACCAAGTACAGGGCAGAGCTCCAGGAGTGGGAAAGGGTAGGGGGGTTCACGAACAAAGGGATTCAAGATCTTGATGGGGAGACCCACAGAGGCAGATGACCTGAGCTTGTGGGAGCTCATGGATACTGGACTGACAGGTAAGGAGCTGACATGCAATCGACCTAGGCCCTCTGTGTCTGGATGAAAATTGTGTAGCTTGGTCTTTATGTGATCCCTAACAGTGGTACCAGGATCTGTTCCTGACAAATGAGCTGGCCCTTTGGAACCTATTTCCTCTGGTGGGATGCCTTGCCTAGCCTTGATGCGAGGTGGAGGGGCTTGTTCCTGTCTTAACTTGATACGCCATGCTTTGCTTATTACCACGGGAGACCTTACCTTTCTGAATGGAAACAGCGGAGGGGGGTCAAGAAGAGAGGGGAAACTATGGTTGCTATGTAAAATGAATAAATATTTAAGTATAATAAAATATAATAAAAATGATAAAGTGTAAAACTTCTAGCTATATCTGGAAAGACTTTCAGGAGAATATACACAGAAATGGAAAATAGTTTATATGGAGGAATGAAGTATTCTAGGTTAAAATAACATTTGCACAAGAGCCAGAGGTGAAGAAAGGGAACAATGCTTTGGAGACCAAGCTGAAAGTCTAATGCACTATGATAACCCTGGGCATGGGAATGAAAGTGGAGTTGAGACCAAGAGAGGAGATGGATGAACTGTTCAAGGCTGTAATTAACAGGATAAGGATTTTGAAACTGACATTTTGTCCAGAGCCAAGCCCTAGGTTTGCTTTTCTCAAGTGCAGTGGAGGCACTGGTAATAGTGAAATAGGCTAGTATGTCTGAGGTACACTCATCATGTTCAGCTAGGAGGAGAGGTTTGACATGTTTCAGACCGATGACAAGGATGTCAGCAAGACAATTTATAGTGCTGCTAACTTCAATTATTTTCTTTTAAATAGTTTTTTTTACAATATATATTTATCATAAATGATTTTCCTGTATGTGTGTCTGCATGGAGGGATCTGTGCATGTGAGACTGTGCAGGACTCAAGGGAGGGTAAAGGAGTCAGATCCCTTGGAGCTGTAGTTACAGGCAGGAATGGGCCACCCAGTATGGTAATGGGAACCAAACTCAGCTCATTTGATTGCATAGTGGTACCTTCTCTTAACTGATGAGCCAGGGATCTATCCAGTCCAAATTTCAGTTTTTCTACTGACTTTTTAAAGGAATATAATGATCAGATAAAGAATGTAACATGCTTCTTACTGGCTGAGAGGGTATAGCACAATTCTAAAATTTATCTTCTGAATTAAAATAATTTATCTATACATTGATAAAGTTAATTAATTACTTCTTTCAGTCAATGTCTCCTGGTGATTAATTGAATCATCATCAATAATTAAGAATTACACTGAATACTGACATACAGAGCTAATGCTAAGCTGTTCCCATCTGCCACATGTGACAGTGGCCCAAATAAAAAGCCTTATACAGAATACATGAGCACAGAAATAAAAGTGCTTACGTTAACTTTCCTTTATACCCTGTGACAGAAGAAACAGTCCTGAAGTAGAATGCACTAGAATTTGAAGGGAATTCTGCCAGTTTCAAAAATACCTTTACCTTTCTCTCTTTAACAAGCAACTACACCCTCATATTTTCCGTGTCTGGGCTCTAAGAAAGTCACAGAGACTGCTCACAGTAAAGAAAATTAGTTTTCATGAGGGTATACATAAGCGGTTTATGGGTAGATGTTGCCTATTTAGGTTCTGCCAAGCTCTGAGAACAGATACAATCCTATGTGTGCCCATGCCTCTGTACTTAGAATTGTAGAAGAGATGAAGGAATATATTCAGGTCTCTCTGTTGACATTAAAAAGATACAAGGAGGATTGCATTTTAACTCTGTATAAATGAATGAAATTATTTCCAATTCTACCTTTAACCACTTGACATGTTGTCAGTCTTCATGCTATTCCTGGTGCCAAATGTCAAACCAGAGGAAAAGTATCCACGAGACAAGAAGAATGGCATTAGCATTGAAATGTACGCGTTTTAACCACATGCATTTCAGTGAATAGTCCTTGTGTTACTTAAACATGTAATTACTAATCAATTTTCTTATGGTTGCTTAAATCTAATGAGTCAAGGTTTAAATTAAAAACAACAGGATGTTAAAACAAGCAAAATAATTTATATCTTGCTTTTCTGAATGCTCCTTTATGCAAAAATAATACACTAAGCTTAGTGCATGTCTAAAGATGGCAAAGCCTGTTGTTTTGGGAACCACACAACATCTATGTTCAGTTTTGATATTAGACCCTCTGGATCTAGAGTACCTTGAAGAAAACCCAGGTTCATTGTGGGTGCTGGAAACTGAACCTGGGTTTTCTACGAGAGCAACAAGTGATGCAATCCACTGAGTCATCTTCCCTCTGCAGAAGGAATTTACATCCGTAACTGTGACAGATTCACAACCCAGTGATATCTAGAACTTATACTTAATAAGAAATATAAGCACTGAGGAAAATAGCACCCTAAGCTAAACTCTTCATGCTTGAGATAGATCATGACTATTTTATCTTATTCCAAGTTGTGAAATTGTGAAATCATGAAGGTATAAAATTTAATTTTACTTAAGGTCAAAGCAATTAGGAAACTGAGATATCCTGTGTTCTTATTACCCCATCTAGACATTGTTTCTATGTAACATAATTCAGGTTGAGTTCTGATTTTCATACTATGTGGAATTTTTTAAGAAAACATTTCTCTTGTCAATATTATTTGGAGTCTGCATAATTCCATAAAGACAAAGCACAAACAAAGACAAACAAAAACCCATGCAACAACAAACTGAATCTCCCAGTAACTCTCACTACAAGTGTTCCTAACAAATGCCACAAATGAAAGTCACTCTGGGAATCTGCTTGGCAAATAAAGAGTTCAAAACTAGTGTTTTGTAGGTGCAGCTTTAGTCTTCTGGGCCTGTTGGGTATCGAGCCATTCCCTCAGGGTCACACCCACCTTAATGGATATGGTGATATGACCACTGCATCCTGCTGGGGCATCGGTCACTTCCTGATTATCTAATGATTATATATTTGTTTACTTCTACTGATTCAAAAGCCTTCATTGTCACTTCTTAACTGTGCAGTGTTTAATAATTTCATTTCTTTCTCCCCTCTTTATTCCTTCTCTCTGTCTGTCCCTCCTTCCTTCCCTCTTTCCCTTCTTTTTCCTTCCTTCCTTGCTTTCTTCCTTCCTCTCTCCCTTTTTCTCTTTCCTCTCCAGAGCCTCTGATCCTCATGGAAAATCAGGGTCTCTGAAGTTCTTGGACAAGCAAGTGTTTTCCTTAATTATAGTCATGCCTTCTTTTATGCACACATTTTGGGAGTTATAGAGGAACTATATAGATCAGGCTTTGCTTACTTGTCTCCTAGATAGTGAACAAGAGATTTTCTTCAAACTTTGCCATAATATCCCAAGATATTTTTATTTAACACTTGCCCAAGATCAAAGTCCTTCTTATCTAAACTTTTCTTTTTACTAGAAAAAAAATTCTCTGTACAAGAGAATGCACCGCACACAGGCAGGTGCAACTGTCAACATGATGTGTAGTTTGGTTCCTGTTGATGACTACAAACTTGATGGTGGTGTTGAGATAACATCATATTTCATCCCACAGTCATACTCTATATGCACAAATCAGTGTCCATGATATGACCTGTAAACACTATAGTTAGGATTGCTCATGCGGGGAGCTCAGAATATAAACTCAGAGTCAAACTAAATGACATGGGAAGGGTTGACGAACATGTGAACATTTGCCTCAGGAGATGTTTTACTTATGTAAATAAAGTTAATGCAATATAACAGATATCCTCTGCATAGGACTACCCTGTCTATATATAAAATTCTGTCACCTGCTGCAAGTCAAGCATAACATCACAAGGAGAAAAGGGGTAAATGGAACCAGAAAAGTAGATAAGTTGTTGAGTGAGAGCGCATGGTACAGAAAGGAATATGGAGATGGATAACTAACACTAAAGGTCTTCCTAAAAAGTCATGTGCAAACCTATTACTGTAGCAGTGTCTTAAAATATATGCAGATGTAAAAGGAACTTAAATATAGTATATTGCAAAATAAAGATTCTGGTATCAAGGATGGGTTACCTTCATTTAAGCTGTTGGTCAATGGGGCCCTAAAGAACCCCCTACACACACAGACACACACACACACACACACACACACACACATTATAGGCTATTGTCAATGTGTAGAAGAACACAGGGTCCACATCTTACAAATAGTGCTAGAGAAACCAAAATTGTTAAGCATGTAGATCGTTTTATTCAGCGGAATAAATTGACACCTGTTCTTTCAGAAACCTAGAGTGAATATTGTTCAACAACCTGGTGAGCTTTCCTATTCGTTGAAGCCAGCCCTCACCTGAATCCCTCAGACTCCTTAGCATGGTTTCTCAGTCAATATAACCCATCATCATGAAAGAGATCTAATGTACTTTGAAAACTGGTTTGCTCTTGTGTTTATTACACACCCTTCCTCCTGAGACCCTTATTCAAGCATTGTTTCTCAATTAAACCCATACTTATACTTATTGCAAGTTCTTTCTCTCTGGACCCTTGTCCTAAGGACCTTTTCTCTGTCACTAGAACTCATTGTTATGGCACAGTGCTATATTCACTATACGGTTGAACTCTCATCAGAGCAGTTTATTTTTACAGTATAAGGCAATCAACACAGAAACACACAACTCATCAACGTGCAACAGAATAAGAGACCTTGGAGTACTCAGCACTAAATGGCATATCTTTATCACACCCCTACCCTTGAGTTCAGGGGTCTATGAGGAAGAGAAGGCAACAAGAGTTTAAGAGCCAGAGTGGAAAATGACTCCAGATGAACAGTTTCTATCAGACACAATGGAATGGATGTTCATATGAACTCATAGAGACTGAGAACATGCACAAAACCTGCTCAAGATCCAGCAACACAAAATCCCAGCATGGGGCAGGGCAGGTGGTCGAGAAGTCCCAGCCCCAGCCAAGGAGCTATTGGCAATTGCTGTATGTTTAAGATACAAAAGAATTTTCTTTAACGAATTGACACAATAAATCGACCACACACTGGTGCAGGCACCACACATAGGAGTAGTTGGCGCACACAAACTGAACTCCATGGTTTATTTTTTTAAAAAAGAGAGCATGACAAAGTTGGGTGATTATGAGAGAATTTGGGAGGAATTCAGAAAGAGAATACAAATGATCAAAATATAGCATATGGAATTCTCAAACAATAAAGTCATTGCTAAAATTAATTTTAAGCAGGATAGCATTACTGGAAAGATTCCATTCTGAAAATAGAATTAAAATCTTCAGGTTGCCTTCTGCTCTGTGGAATGTATCTTATGCTGGGTGGGAACTTTCCAATTTAATGCTGCTCTGTTCATTTACTTTTGATTTTGTTGCCAAGCCACTATTTCTGAGGCTTCATTAGGAACCAGGAGATAAAAACAGGGTCTAGACTCTGTCATCTCAGGTTATACATCCTCAGGTATTCTGCCGGCCCTTTATCCATTTCAATAGAATGTCAAGTGCAGTACACAATAAAGGTTAAATTTTATCCTCTCTATCTGGAGATCCTGCTGTCCCAGAATCAGTTATTGAATAAACTGTCCTTTCAGCATCATGTGCATTTGGCACTTCTCTCAAAGATCAATGTGTGCGTTTATGTCCTGGCCATCCATTCTGTTCCTCGGGACTGCACTCTGTTTTTCTGCTTCCATTATCCTCTTCTTTCTTCCTATTTGCTACAGTTTTTTTTTGAAATTTAGTTTGAAGTTAGGGTTTGTAATGTCTCCTTATTATATATAATATAATATATGTATAATGATATATATGTTTATGTACATTCATATATGTGTGTATATTCATGCATAATCTTATTGATTGATTGATTTTTACTTTTGTTATTAATTAACTGTTCATATCTGTCCATCTTCTTCATTGCCTTATATGAAGTCATTGCACTCTGTAGTCCTGATTATCCTCCAACTTCCAATTCTGGCTCAGATTCCTATGAGTTAGGACCAACAACTCAGATTCCTATGAGTATGTGCCAACATGTCTGTCCATGTAGATTTGTTCTTGCTCATGATTACATTGGCTATTGGGTTATTTCATGGTTCCATACAGATATAATTTCTCTCTAGTGTTGTTTGAAGAATGACATTGAAATTTTAAGTGACTTATTTGAACCTGTATATCATAGAAGATACACTTGCTTTTTTATAATATTAATAATGTTGATGTATAAAGAGAAATTATTCTGTTTGTGTCATCTTCTGTTTATTAGATTTATGTTTCATACGCTCCTATGCAAATGTTCTTCATGTTTCTTCCAATTTCTTTCTAGAATTATTGCAAATGGGAATTTGAGTACATGCATGCATGTGTGCATTTCTCTATGTGTGTGATTTCTTTTTTATGTAATTCATTATTAGTCAGTCATTTGTATGTACTGTTTTTATAACCTGCAGCTTTGTTGCATTTAATTACTAGATATAACAGATTTTGTGCATTATTTACCTTCTTCTTCTACCCTTCATCTTTGCATGGCATACCATTTGTGAACATGGATAACTAATATCTTCCTTTCTGATGTATATTTGCTATTTCCTCCTAATTGTTCTGACTTGAATTCTTCACCTTTGTCAAAGAGAAGTTCTAGAAGTTCTAAGACTGTCTATGTCCCTGATCTCTGAATCAAAAATTACACTTTTTCACCTTAGAAGATGATGTTAGCTTCCGATTTGCTAGAAATGATCTTCAGTAAGATGAGGCACATTTCATTTGTTCCTATATTTTTAAGGTACCTACATTTGAAAAGATATAAACTTTTATCATTTACTTGCATGTGTATGGAGTTGATCCTGGGGTTTCCATTCCACATTATAGGCATGATGTATCTCTTACTGGTTTGCAGATGTTGATGGACTTTTACAACTCAAGGAGAAGTCCCACTTAATGAGAGTGCACAGCCAATGTAATGGGGTCCTATATTCTGTTTGCTACTTTTATACTCAGAGTGTTGACAGCTGTGTTCAACCAAGGATACTGATTGCCTATGATTTTCTTTCCTTGCAACACCCTTGCCTCATTTGATTGAGGGTGATTATGCCTTAAAAATGTTTAAAGTGATCTTACTTTTTTGAGATCTTGGAAGAAATTGCAAGAGCGTTATGCTAGTTGCTTATAAAAAGCTCTTGGTACAATAAAACAGTGGTATCATTCTGTCCTGGACTCTTGTTTATTGTTGTGTCATGGTCAGACTCTGATTAATAGACTGAAATTCTTGAAATAACTAACTAATGAAAATAGAGTTTGTCTTGATTCATATTTTTGGTAATCCAAATCCCAACATAAATTTTCACCATTCTTAGAGACCATGGTGTGTACAGCACATTTTGGCCGCATTACATAGTAGGAATAATTGTTCATCTCATAAGCCAGGAAGATGAGTGAGAGGCTGTGGTTCCACAGGACCCCTTGAACAGGTCTTGAGCTCTCATGATCTAAGATTCTGCACTGAGGCTTCAGCTCCTCAAGCTTCACTGAGCTACCTAAGAGCATCATTGTGGAGACAAAGCTTGTAACACCTGTGCTCTGGTGACATCCAACCTTCAGTTTTTAGCAGATAATCAATCAGTGATTACATAATTCTTTGCCTATTTGGATGTTCTATTTCTTTACTTATGAATATTGAGAGATTATCAGTTCCTTTTAGGCTTTCGAGTTTGTCATTTTGTGTTAACAATCATCTCTCTTGAATGTTTGCATTTCTGTGGTATCATTTGCCTTCATTTATACTTTTATTTGTCTTTTAGTTCCTTTTATATTTTCTAAAATATCTGCCACTTTGTTTTGTTTTTCAAAAAACAACTTTTAGTTTTATTAACATCTGCAACTTTTTTCCATGAAGCTATTTTATTTATCTCTGTTGGTTTATATTATCTTTTCGCATGTGTTTGTTTTAAAGATGATTGTGCATGCTGTAGGTAAATTTATCCTTCATCTTCCTTGTTGACAATTTAAAAGGATATCCTTTCCCATCATTCCCTTCATGACTATAGAGATCTTTAACACCTGTCTCTTGAATACAGCATATCATTAGAAAGTTTTTATTGCTTTTATTGAGCCATATATTTTCATCTGCTCTCCTCCCTTCTTCCTCTCTCCCCTTCTAATTTCTCCCATGATACCCATGCTCCCAGTTTACTCACAAAATTTTGTGGTTTTCTACTTCCCATGTAGATTAGATCCATGTATGTCTTTTTTAAGGTATTCTTTGTTGTCTAAGTACTTTGGGGTTGTGAATTGTAGGCTTTTTTTTTTTTGCTTTATGTCTAAAAGCCACTTATGAGTGAGTACATAATATGTTTGACTTTCTGGGTCTGGATTGCCTCAGTCAGTATGGTGTTTTCTAGATCCATACACTTGCCTGCAAATTTCAAGATGTCAATATTTTTCTACTGTCTATTACTCTATTATGCAAATTGGTACAGTCACTTTGGAAATCAGTATGATAATTTCTCAGAAAATTTGGAAACAAGCTACCTTAAGAAGACCCAGAAATACGACTTTGGGGTACATTACCCATAGGATGCTCAATCATACTACAAGGACATGTGCTCAACTATTTTCATAACAGCATTATTTGTATTAGCCAGAACCTGGAAAAAATGCCCCTTGTACATTTACACAATATCTGTGTATCTTATATTCAACTATTTTATATTATTTTATTTTATAATTAAAGTCATTTAATATAATTATCCAGAGGCAAAAGTGATGGCTCAGCAGTTAAGATCTTTCACTGCTCTTGCAGAGGGACAGTGTTTGGTTCTAAGTACCAACTGGATCACACAAAACCAACGGTAACTGTAGACCCAAAGAATACAGTGCCCTCTTCTGGCCTCCATAGGTACTGTACACATGTGGTGCACAGACAAACAGGTAAGAAGCACACACAAGATAAAAAGAAACCTTAAAGCAGTTATTCATAGACAGGATTTACTATTTTAAACGGTCCAAACAAAATTGTATTGGTTTATTGTGAAGTATTATGTAATGTTTATTTATTTCATGCTTCAAGGAAGTGTTTTTTGCAAACAGTCTTCATCTCCTTCGTGTATTACCGGTTTACCCATTAGAGTGTGAAGTAATTACTGCTGGGTACAGACAGCCTCCATCTGAACACTCTTGCAGAGCCTTTGCTTGTTTCTTTCTTTTTTTTTTACATGTTGTTTGAAGGTTTGGAGAGAAGCAAGCTGTATTTGGTTATGATTGTCTTTGATGCATCTACCACAGGCAATTCATACGTGACTATGAGAATTTAACAAAATGTTTACAACGTTCAGTTTTAAACTTAGAAGGTCTAAGCTGAAATTTAACTTTTTTCTAACAGTCCCCTTCTAACTTGAGATTAAAAGTCTATTTAACTGCTTTGGTGATACTTATTTTTAATATTTTTGTTTTTCAGCTCTTTAAACAGACTAGCAGATTACTTATGCAGCACCATTAACATTTACAATATGGGAATATTATGAACTGGATATCATTCTTGCTTTTATAACAAATTACAGTTTCATATTATTTTGGGGTTGCTAGTTGATAGTCTTTCATGACTTGAAAGACTTTCTGCTGTATTTCTTGAGAGGCAAACCCTCTACTTTCATCTCTGGGAAAATGTTTCCTTCACCTCATCTTCCAGAAACAAATTGCTCACACATGATTCCACTTGGAGAAGTTGCTGATTTTCTTCTCAATATTTTGATAATTTCTGAGATGACAACAAATAGATTAGAAAGATTTCATATAGAAAACTAAACAACAGCAACACATCTTAACCAAGACAAGTTATCATAAATCACTTATATGGCTTACAGTTTCAGAAGGTTAGAGTCTGTGATGGTGGAGCAAAAGTTTGGTAGCAGAAATATCTGAAAGCTTACATCTTGTGACATAACCACAAGGCACACACACACACACACACACACAAGAGAGAGAGAGATAAAGAGAGAGAGAGAGACTGAGAATGTCATGATATCTTTGAAACCTCAAAGTTCACTCACACTGAGAGAACTCCTCCCAATCCTTCCCAAACAGTTTGACTAAGGAGGGACCAGGTATTCAACTGTATGGTTCTATGGGGCTATTCTCACTTGGATCACCTCACTCTCTTATGCAAGAAGTTACATTTTCCCTATTGGTGGCTTTTGAAGTGTTATAACAGTCTGTGGTGTTGAAGTTCCCTCTTTTCAGAGTTATTCAAAAAATGCTATGGAGCTGGATGTTAAGTCTTCTAAGAAGTTTTCAATCATTATCTTTTTTGTTAAGTTCCAACCCTGTCCTTTATTCTGCTCATGCTCACTTCCAGCCAAAGAAGGGTGGGAGAAATAGTGTGAGCTCATTCTCAGCACAACAGTCAATTGTTCAATGGATGTTATCACTGGTTTCCTTTGCTGGCTGAATTAAGACTGGCCCTGTAACATGGATATAAAGTAAAAGGATGGAAGAGTCACCAGGTAGAAGGGTTTTAAATGTTTAAAGTGTCCTCTTTGCAGAGGATGAACTCAGGTTAACAGGAAAACCTGGTTTCAGAGTTAAGAAAATAAACATTAATCACATGTGAGCTGTTATAGGTAGGAGCTCCTGCTGACTTTTAATAGCTATACAATATATGTCTAAAATAGAAGATATATATATATATCCCTAATATATAAATAAATATTAAATGTACATCTGAATGAATATTTTTGCTGAAGTTTTCAATTTGCTTTATACTCAAAATGTTTCATCTTAAAGAAACAAGGATAGAAGTCAGAAGAAAGAAGAAAAGTGGATACATACACACAAAAAAAGAAATCTAGTGGAAGAGGGGTAACATAATAATGCTTACAGCTGCACTTACACACTTCAAACATTTCCATTGAGACATGCATGACAAATGCATGAAATGATAACATCTTGTTTTCCTTACTGTTTTGATATCATATAACCTTTATGTCATTTTTATTACGAAATGTGGTGTTACAGGTCAGAAATGTGAGAGCTTTCTTTAATGAGGGTAAATAATAATACTGGAAAACCTATGTTGCTCAAATATTTTAAGGAACTGAGAAATGATGGACTTATTTGTAATTTGTAATGACCAATTGCTGGATGAAATGCTTCTCAGAAGCCATGGTCTCTCCTTGACTCTTATGCTGCTTACTCCCAGTTGTATGATCCAGGACTCCTGAGGACATTCAAGGATGGTGCAGTTAAGTGTGACCTGCAAATGAGGATTATCAGATAATGGTGGCCCCTGGATGGGTTGTGATTGTTGTTAATAATCCCAAAACCATTTCTAGGTCCTGTAGACAATTTGAAACTGCCTTTTCTAATGTTATCAGATATTGCTTATTTAAACATTTGCAGTCATGAAACATATTGCTACATTTAAGCCTGCCTCAATTTGAGCTTTAAATGGTTAGATAAGATTTATTTTCTGTTTAACATTCTAATTATAATTTCATTTCTGTTCTGTTTCCTACCCTTCCACTATAAACTACATAACCTTTGTTAGTCCACAGTGTTTCACAGGGTGGACAGGTATTAGACTTTCCATCAGTATCTTTTCGAAAGTGACTCATACTTTTATAAAAATTATAATACTCTGTCATTTTCAAGAAGCCACACAATGCCTTTTATTTTTTTTTAACTTGATAAGCACAGCAGAGAGAAAGAAAGCTATTTAAACAGGACTTTTAGTTATTCCCCAGAGAAAAGAACATATAAAAATGCATAAGTCATGTCACTAAGACAGAAACTCTCAACACAAGCAGATACCTGTGGTCAAAGAAAATACACAGGTAGCTGTTTCCTACATGAAGCACAGAGAACCTACCCTTCCCAAGTTGTCATTGCTGGTAGCCTGAACTTAACTCGCAAATGGATGAATCAAGATGCTCAATGGACAGCAACCTGGTGGTTTCTCCAGTGCATCTGAGGTTCTGTCTTGTGCTCTAACCGCTTTCTACCACTATAACCCTTCCCTGTCTCCTGACATGCCATCTCAAATTCATCACACACACATGCACACATGCATACACACTCAAGTACATACATATATACGTATACACACACACACACACTTAACCCACTATGTTCATTCAATATTGTTTACATATACTTGTTTTTAGGGTTGATCACTTGTGATTGGATAGCTTATCAGGGCTCTTTCCTTGAGATTCCTTCATTCTCCTGCTTTTAGTAGCTATTGGTTGTCTGCTGCTCTTGACCCAGGCATTGGTCCTTGTGAGATTTCCTCTGTCGATATTGGTTAGACATGTGATGCTTGTCATTTCCATATTGAAAGTCTATAATTATTTTATTTTATTTTTATTTGTGTGTGTATGAATGTGTATTCCTGTGAGTGCATGTGCACACATGTGTGTATGTGTGTGTCTACACATGCTTGGAGAGAGGTACATGAATCATCCAGGAGACAGTATTACATTCCCCAGAATTACAGTTGTTGCTACAAGCTATTGGATGTGGGTGCTAAGAACTGAACACTGCTCCTCCATGAGAGCAGATCCTCTGTTCTTATTGTCTGTGTTTTTAACCTTTGTTCCATCTCTTCAGTCCGTAGTGATTTCTTAAATTACCACTTTGACATAAATCTCTCAAAGTGACCCAATTTTGTCAAAGTATCAGAAGAAAATTGTTAAACTAATTCTGTGATGGTTGTGTATTATCAAAGTGAATCAGAACTTAGTTCTCCATGTAGGAGAGTGCTGGACAAACACTGACGTGGCATATGACTCATGCTTCAGAAGTTACCTACACAGTTTTATTATTTTCTACCACTTGATAGAGATTTCAGTGCTTATAGCTCTTAAAGGGACATACACTCTGCTGGTTTATTATATATAAGATGTATAAGCTACATGTCAAAATTCAAAGCAACACTACCCATCCATATTCTAAGCATTTGGTGCAGTGGGAGAGGCTGATTTCACCTGGTGTACCAGAGAAAACAGGGAAGAGGAATATCCTAGCAGCTAAGATAGTTTTTAGATCCTGGAGCATCATCTATGGATATTGTTTACACTGGTTCAGATATCATATTTCACTTCCAATTTAGATGTTTAATTTATAAATGTATATACTATAAAATATGCTATATTGTATAATTATACTGAATATTTGTATGGTAATATAATATAGTATATTACTCAGTATTAATCTATATGATGAATAGCACAAAGTAACTAAAGCTCTTGTGAAAACTATTTTTTAGGATCAATAGTATAAGAATGGTTCATCATTTATACTTTGCTTTATTTTCTATTTTTATTAAAAATTTCCACCTCCTCTCCTCCTTCCATTTCCCTCCTCTCCTCCTCCCTCTCCACTACAAAGAACAGTCAGGGTTCCCTGCCCTGTGGGCAGTCCAAGGTCCTCCCCCCTCCATCCATGTCTAAGAAGGTGA
>LOEQ01005829.1:154064-166096 GCA_001685075.1 Bramus lutescens | reverse complement strand
GCCTAGTCTGTTTGGATGCTCACCTTCCTAGACCTGGATGGAGGGGTGAGGACCTTGGACTTCCCACAGGGCAGAGAACTCTGACTGCTCTTTGGACTGCAGAGGGATGGGGAGGGGAAGGGGGGGAGAGGAAAATGGGAGGAGGGGAGGAGTTGGAAATTTTTAATAATAATAAAGAAAAAGAAAAAAAGAGTTATTAAAAAAGCTAAGTTTTCCAACATTATAAAGAAAATTCAACTGTGATCAGGATCTCAAAGGGAGGTCAATGTGACATGGGAAAAGACGTTATTTCATTTTAAATTTATTATTAACATTAAAGTTTCAATGCTTTTATTCTTTAACCTTTTCATAATTTTCCCTCTGCTGTGGTGATGTTTTGATATAATTATCTTATGAAAATTATGTCTCTTGCTTTCTGGGATTTTAATAAAATTATACCTCTTGACCCTTCCAATTCCTCCATTGCAAACCTTCCATATATCCCTCCTTACACTTTTTCAAATTCATAATCTTCTTTTGTTTATTATATTTTATTCATAAATATATTTACTGGTCTCTCTCTCTCTCTCTCTCTCTCTCTGGTTTTTCAAAATTGCATGGCACTTTCTCATTCATTTAGCTCATCATAGCTGTATGTAATCTCTGATAACCAAAACACACCTCCTTGAAAGTTAGCCTTGAATGTGTCATTTTTCATCATACTGTGATGTGGGATGAATAAAGGCATTTCAGCCAATGACTGAGCAAAGTAAAGTCAGGAGGGAAACCTAATATATATATCGAGAGAGACAGAGAGAAAGAGTAGGTAGAATCAGGCAAATGCCCTGTAGCTGCCGAAAGAGGCAGACACCAGAACCTACTGGTAAGTTGCAGCCTTGTGGCAATACACACATTAATAGAAACAAGTTAATTTATGATGTAAGAACTAGCTAAAAATATGCCTAAGTTATTGGCCAAGTAGTGTTGTAATTAATATAGCTTCTGTGTGACTATTCGGGTCTAGGTGGTTGGAAAACAAATGAGTTGTCTCTGCCTACAATAATGCCTTCATGTGTCACATTCCACAGACAAACGTAGATACACATACAATTGTTGGGGTAACACAAGACTATATTTTTAAAATCAGGATGGCCTGTGATATATGTAGAGACACAGAATAATCTAGCAATTAAGTAAACTGAATATATCAAAATCTCTGGAGAATTTTCATCTTTCATTGACACAGTATTTAGAAAGTTAAGATTTTATAATAAATCAAGTAAAACACTGAACTTTATAAATTTTTGAAAACTTAATCTCTCATATATATAACAATTCATATACTGATTAATTTTTAGGACTAATACATAATACATAACTAAACTGATATATGTATGTTTTTCAGGCTAAGTATATCTTGGCCTATCTTAAATTTGGTGTCTTAGGTATTAAATATTGGTATATTGAAGGCCTGGAAGAAGTGAATTTGAAATCATTGCGCTTCAGTATGTTTAACACAAATGTTTTTCCATGCTAAATTCTCATATTTGTAAGAAAATACCACAGAACAAAAGAACTTGACTAAAAATGTAATGCATCAATCATATGTAGTAATCTTGATGACACAAGGCCAAAGTGAAAGAATCAGGAGTGAGCTGAGGGCAGCCAGGATGTGGCCTCTGATGAGCTAGGCCCTGAGGACCTCCCTAAAGCCATCTGACCCCTCACACAGTCTTCTTGCCAGTCCTTTAGAAGTTGGATGCTGGAAAAGCCATAGGAGAAGTATCAGTGTTTCTTTCTGTGTGGCTTTTCCATCTCATATTAAAGACGATGACTTTAAATGAGACAGAAATAAGATTTCAGAGACAATTTTATGTGAAATAGTTAGATGTTCACTGAACCATTAATGAATGTACAGGGGTTAGAAAGAATAAATGCTTGCTGGAGATTGTGATGAATACAACTGGAAAGGTTCAGCCTCTAAAACTTTCTCAAACTTTCTTCTTCATGTTAAAATTATTACACAAAATCTTTCCAGTGATTTGAAGTTCAGTAAATTACACCCGTCAACATTGCTTTAAAGAAGCATCACAGTCTCATCACAGTTGCTTGAATACAGGACAGTGTCACTGAATAATTTTATAAAAGTCCTTCTAGAGAAATCTCGGTGCTTCATGCATTCTCCTTTAAAGATTTAAATTATTTAAATCTAAATAATTTTAATATGATTCACTAAAGCCTGTTGGAGTTTGCATTTTACTTTATTTTTAAATATATTAGCTATATATAGTAAAGTCATCTATTCATATTTGGAGCTCATAAGATAGAAAGAATAAAGACCTAAGTTTGATTCCCAGAAACTTTATTAAAAGACATTTCTTTTTGTGGCACCAAATGCTTAAAATTCAGGGCTAAGGAGGTGGAGAAATGCAGATCTCAGAGGAATGGTGGCAGCCAGCTTAGCCTACGCAGTCAGCTCTGGACAAATGAGAGACCCTGTCTCAAAAGAGAGAAACAGTAAGGATGGTTCTTTAGGATAATAGTCAGGGTTGCTCTCTCCTCTTCACACACAAGTACACAGAATAGGCAAAGAAAAAGGCAAGATTTTGAAATGTGTGTAGAATTATAAGCTAGCATGTTGAAATGATCTTATAGTATACCACTAATTTCCTTTCTATCTTCTGCAGGGTTCAAAGATATTCTTTATTCTCTACGGCACAGTTTTCAAGTGTATGTCTTTGTAGATTACGCCTTTCTGTAGAACCTCAAAAAGCTCAGGAACTATTGGATTTGTATTGCAACAATGGAACATTGTGCTTCCAGTAGTTGAGAAAACTCAGCAGTAAATAAATGTTGTTTCAGATTGTGTCTCTGAGCTCTGACAAGAATTAACAGTAGAGTCTGTTCTCAAGACTGAACACTGGTTTGTTGAGACTTGATGGTTGAATGTATGCCACGGAGTCATGATTGGAGTGTTTCTAAGACAGGACCAGGATTGTTTTCCAAGTCAGTTGTTTATCTGTACAAATCTAAGACCAACATTTGAATATGAGCATGTAGCGTGTGCTTGTGCTTCCATAGGTTACACAAATACAATTGTATCAGCTACTTTTCCATTTCTGGGATAAAACACCAAGGCAAGGCAAGTTATTGTAGAAAGAGTTTATTTAGGACTCTTGTTCCAGAGAGGAAGAGTCCATAATACATCATAGAGGAATGTAGGCCAGAGCTGTGAGCTATGGGCTTATAGCTTGAAACACAAACAGGAATCAAAGAGAAAAAATCACGAAAAGTATATGGGTTTTGAACCTCAAAGCTTGCCTCTAGTGAAACACTTCCTTCATCAAAGCCCCTCCTCCTAGTCTTCATGAAACAGTCATCAACCAAACATTCAAATATGTAAGCCTGATGATAGGGAGTATTCTCATTCAAACCACACAGCGCATGAACAGAAGTCAAAGCTTGCTGTTGTATTATGGGAGTGACTCATGACAGCAAACACACTAAGCTCCTGAGTTTGGGAAATGATAGGAACCTGAATTATCGTGTGAAGGATCAGATATCAGGAAGCAAATGACAAATCACTCCTATTGTTTGTAAAAAAAAAAAACCTTTCTTTTTATGGATATGTATGTGTTTGTGTATTCTACCTGTACACAGGAACCTGTGTATGTCAGAAGAGTGTGTCAGAGTCCCAGACCCTGGAGTTGCAGGTGATTGTGACCTGCTCAATTTGTGTTTTGACAATCAAATGTAAGGTACATTTGGAGAAGCATAAGCATAAGTGCTATTGACTTTTTTCTTTTTTTGGTTTTTCGAGACAGGGTTTCTCGATAGCTTTGGAGCCCACCCTGGAACTAGCTCCTGTAGACCAGACCAGGCTGACATTGAACGCACAGAGATCCCCCTGCCTCTGACTCCCAAGTGCTGGGATTAAAGGCGTGTGCCACCACCACTTAGAATGCTATTAACTTACACTACCTTTCCATCAACTTCTATTTTTATAGTATTAGAATATTAATTAAAATACAAGCTTTTCTAAGATATTATTGTTATCTGAACACATACTCTCACTAAAATATACAAAGGAAAGAGTAGAACCAATGTTCACATAAAGTGAACCCAATTGACATACTTGATCATTTTAGTTTGAGACATATCTCATTAACTTCCTGAAGAGAGAATCAAAGTCAAATTATTTCCAGCTGTATTTAAATATGCAATTGTATCTGTCAGTTTTTCTAACTGAAGATGAAAAGATGTCAAAAATGGCTTGATTTGTTACAGTATAGTTCTATAATGATTTTATTAAGAAACACTGTGCCAGCCTAACTCCCTCCATGCTGGGGTTTGTTTACATGAGCTTGCATAGGTGGAGTGCATGTTGTTGCAATCACTGTGAGTAAACATGTGCAGTTGGCCAGCTAGGTCTAGAAAACATGGCTTCCTTGTAGTCATACAAGGCCTTTGCCTGTTACAGTATGGGTCCCCTCTAACTGAGAACTATTGGCAATTTATAGCTGCCAGAAAAAAAAAATCAGTTTTCTTTGCAATTGCCTCTGGTGTGTCAACTGCTCTAGTTGAAGTGGGTTAGCCTTTCTGCATGGCCGAGACATCAACGAAAACCCAAAAAAGCAAATAGGTTACTTCAAAACCCTACCCACATGCCGTTTAAGAGGGGAACTCACCAAGTGAAGCTGAACTGCCTCGCGGAATGGAGTGCGTGCATGGGAAGGGCATTTTCAAGCATGGCCCTGGACCCTGGGCCCATGGGATAAAAATGAACCCTTTCAGTGGAAAATCTCTATATATTATGAATATTTCCTGAGATGAGGCACTCCGCTGGCACAAAGAAATCCAATCAAACCAGATAAGCCAAATTAAAATGCCCATGTTTAATAAATGTTGTACTCTTGGGTGGCTGTGAGAGCATGGCAAGGGAGAAAGAGACAGAGGGATCCACTCAAATCCAAAAACCAAATGTTCTTTCCATCACAAGCTTAAATAGCCTGGGGGAGTGGTTCTGACCCTCCCTGGGAAGGGGTCAACACTTGGCAGGAGTCCAAGCCAGGGCAACTGCCAGGCCAGGGGCTTCCAATCTTCCTAGACTTCCTAGATATAGGGGTGTTAGAGGGCTGGGGTGACACCTCCAGCTTAATATTACAGTAGACATAGTCAAGAATATGTGGGCAGCAGAAATTGAACTTGATATGCTAAAAAATAAAAAGGGAGTACTATTTTATTGGTAGGCTTGCCAATGAAATAGTATATTTCCAGTTGTAAATATTTTACTGTAATGCATTAAGTAATTAAAATTTTACATAGTTGCAATTAACTCAAAATATATTAAAGTTAATATATAATTATTCTTAAAACTTAATATTTAGTGAAATATATATCGTATGTATGTTAAAAACAATACTACTCATATATAATAACCTCAAATTATATGTCTCTGCACATTCCTTCTTATAAAGAACAAGTCTTCTATATATACTTTAGAGAACATGTAAATGAATACCTAATTTGCTAGAAAAATAGTGTTAAATAATAATTAAAATTATTTTATTGTATCATGTTAAGAAAAAGGGGTGGCCAAAAATTCTACCAAGGAACTCCTACATCTGATAACAAAAAATAAACCTTCAGCAATGTGATGGAATACAAAATTAACTGTAAACAATCAGAATCTTACCTATACACAAATGATAAGAAGGCTGAAAAAAATCAGGCAAACATTATCCTTTTCAAGAGCCACAAATAGCATAAAATATTCTGGAGTAACTCTAACCAAAGAAGTGAGTCATGTATGACAAGAAATTTAAGTCTTTAAAGAAAGAAATTGAAAAAGATATCAGAAAAATGAAATGATCTCCCATGCTCTTGGGTAGGTAAGATCTATATAGTAAAAATGGCAGTCCTACCAAGAACAATCTAAAAATTCAATACAATCCCCATCAAAATCTCAACACAAGTCTTCACAGACCTTGAAAGAATAATACTCAACTTCATATGAAAAAATGAAAAACCCAGGATAGTCAAAACAATCCTGTAAAATAAATAAATTTCTAGAGGCATCAACATCCTTGACTTCAAGCTGTCCTATAGAGCTATAGTAGTAAAAACAGCTTGTTATTGACATAAAACCAGACAAGTGGTTCAACAGAAATCAAATAGAAGACACTGACATTCATCCACACACCTATGAACACCTAATTTTTGACAGAGAAGAGAAAATTATACAATAGGAAAAAGAAAGCATCTTCATCAAATAATGCTGACATAAATTAATGACAACATGTAGAAGAATGCAAATAGAACCATATCTATCACCATGCATAAAACTCAACTTCAAGTGGATCAGAGACCTCAACATAAATCCCATTATACTGAACCTGAGAGAAGAGAATCTGAGAAGTAGCTTTGAACATATTGGCACAGAATACTACTTTTTCAGTAGCATAGACACTAAGAGCAACAATTATTAAATGGGACCTCCTGAAACTGAGATACTTCCTTAAGGCAAAGGATATAGTAAATAAAACAAGACAGCAGCTTACAGAATGGGAAAACATCTTCATCAACCCCACATTTGACAGATGGCTGATGAATGTGGGAGGTCCTTCTGTCTTGGTTAATGAATACAGAAGCTGCCTTGGCCTGTTGATAGGGCAGAACTTATGTAGGCAGGGAAGACAAGACTGAATGCGGGGAGAAAGAAGGGCAGAGTGAGAGACGCCATGAGTCTGCCAGAGTAAGACATACTGAAATTTTGCTGGTAAGCCATGGCCTTGTGGTCATGTACATATTAATAGAAACAGGTTAAATTAAGATGTAAGAGTTAGCCAATAATAAACTAGAGCTAATGGGCCAAGCAGTGCTTTATTTAATACAGTTTCTGTATGGTTAGTTCGGTTCTAAGTTCATTTTGCCTTTATGTGTCATTAGCTATAATACTTTAGTATAAATTGAATGAGTTAAGACATGTGAGTACTATGCTTATAAGTAGATACATATGTGATACATACAATCTTTTATATACACAAATAAGCATGTTTATACACACATCAAGGCTTGTTTATAAGGAACTAGCTTAACTACTATGGCGTTAAGGGTGTCCAAATTCTACGAAGTGCTTGTGCCTTTGTAGACCCAGGAAAGCTGAGTGACTACAGTATGAGTGTTAAGGCTAGAGTATCAGAGGAGAGCTGAGAATGTAATTCATATTAGATGATTCTAGGAAGGTGATACCTCACTGTCAAGTGATGGACAGAAGACAGTGGACATCCCAGGAGAAAGTTTGTCCTCCAAGATGTCACTTTGATTTTAAGAGGAAACATTGTCAATAATGACTCAGAAACCTACTCAGCTAAACATCCTAGGTGATATCATTCCTCACAAATTCTACCATTTGTAAAATGTCAGAGAACAGTCAGCATAAGAATGGCTTCCATTTCTCTCATAGTAAGAGTTATCTTTGCTATCAATTCATGTCTGCCTTCCTTGGTTTGTTCTGCCTCCGTTATCGCAGATTTACAAAAATATTTACATTTTTCCTAGCAATCCCTTGGAGTTAAACAAGTCAGGATATTTTTCGCTTGCTCCTTAAAATTCTTTCAACTCTTATGTTCTTTACCGAGGTGAAATCATTCAGCCCACACAATTGTTTAACTCCTCACACCCGCATCTAGGGGCACCACTTTAAAATTTTAGTACAAGGAGTCACTTTGGCTCTGGAGACTCAGAGATTAAAACACACCATCTATGTTGGGTAAATAAAAGTGAAAATGCAAAATGCACACTTCTTCCCCATCCAGCCTGCTCGTCCCTTTTGTGTATGCAATAATGGTAATGTAGTTCTGTTTGGGCAGCAAGGTACATCCTTATCACATTCTCTTATTACTCTTAACTCTACTCAAGTTCATGGAGTTGGGTCAGCAAAGGCTGCAAGCTCTGGTTTGTGGATCAAATTTTTCTGTTCTATAAGGTTTTTTTTTTTCTCCCTTTACCTAGCATAGAGCAAACAGAACCTGGGGTCTGACAAGGGGCAGAATCTCACAAGGGGCTGGCTAACAGTGAGAGGAAAGAGATAGAGCTCTCTGTCCTGCACATTCTTAGTCTTCCTGACTTTGCTTGTCTTTCTCTAGCATGAATAATTCAGTTTTTTTCTGTTTTCTTTAAAAATACATTACTTATCTCACAATTGTGATTTTATTTGCTCCATTAGAATTCATAATTTTTGTTTCATACTAAAAATAATGAGTTCATGTAATCTGGAATAATATGTGTTCTTACTTAATTAAACCATGTTCTGATGCAGAAAGTGACTCAAACCATGTTTCTGTGACACATTCGGCCAGATATTAGGAAGTATGTTATATTAGTGGGGGCAATACCAGGTGCTATGGTAATCACAGCTTTCTCTGTCATGAGTTCAGTGAAGCTGACAGTAAAGCCAAACATCCATTGAAAGGTAGTGAATGCCAGCCATAAATACAATCGTTTCATTATTTTGTGATCACTGATTTATTCTGCCCTCGTAGAAAGAAGACCCTTATCTCACTGTAAGGCAACATTTCTAGCAATCCAAGCTAAGAAGGTGTGCTCACTCATGTGCTTCTCAGGTTCTGTCAGAGCAGACTCTAGGAGCAGTGTACCTTCTGTGCACACTCATCTGGGCCCACAACGCAGCTGCACTAACTACCCAAAGTTGAGGTAGCCAGTGCTTCTTTATAACAACAATGAAACAGACCAAGGCAAGAGCTGCAATATGAACTTTTGAGATTTTACATACCTTACCATGATATTAGCCTGTTGAATTGGTTGTTTATCAGATATAATCTCACTTTATAGTTGGCCCAAGGTAAAAGAACAGATTTGAACTTTAGACCTCCTAAGTAGTAGAGCAGATTGGTTTGATTCGTTGTTTTTCAACTCCCTGGAATCACTGATCTGAGCCCCCCATCTTCTTTTATTATTTGATTCCCTCACTTACTGAACTATTTATTGAGCAAGTCTTCCTGTGGATGAAAATTATTTTTCTCAATTTTGAGATCTCATATTGATTGTATTTAATGTTATGTCTACTAGGGCTTAGCTAGTGTCTTATAATTAATTAGCAATGTTGTCCATTTAAGAAATGAACCAAATGCATAATAATTAGAGTAATGATTCCATTTTTAACTCAAGAACAAAAAGTTGGAAGCTAGAATTTTTGGGTTCAGAGAGCAGTGTCCTGGTAAAACAAGGATTTGGGACTTTGTAGTTCCTATGAGTCTATTGAGAGGTGGTCTATAAACGTTCCTTAATAGTCAGTGTGGGAAGCTTGGATTACAGCTTCTAGGTTCCCTTCTCTCTGAAGAACAGAAGAAAAACCGAGAACATTGCTGTGTGTCCAGTCTTGGTCACATGAAAAGCGTAGAGAGCTGAGCCCAAAGAAAATGGCATAGTGAGTGATGGGGAATCTTTGACAACTAATTGTCTTTAAGAGGTGGCTCTAAGTTAGGGTGTGGCTTTCTGGGACCGGGATAAAAATGCTGCATGGCGCAGGTGTGCTCTCTGTGTGGTTCCCTTGCAGCACAGCTGAGCTTGGACTTCTCGTTCCAGTTTCATGAGTGTGCCCCTTATAATATATAAAGATAAAATCATTTTATATTTTACCTAGCCTGGCTATTTCTCAACCTGAGATAATTCAACAAGTGAGCAACCTTCATTGAGACTGATGGATGTCAAACATGTCTGTCAGTACATAGGGTGCTACACAGAAAGCTACCTAAGTTCTGCCCTATCAACAGGCAAAGGCAGTTTCTTTATTCACTAATGTTAATCACAGCACACAGAGGACACTCCTACACCACAGTATCACTATAAGAGAACATTATAAAATGTCAAAAATAGATAAAGTACACAAAACCAGTGTAGCAGAAGTTGCATTTTGGGTCTGGAAGGATATCTAAGACCAACAATTTCAATTCCTTACTGCCTTAAAATTTGGAACAGGGAAGCAGATTTCTATACAATAACCCAAGGAAAGGTTTTAATTTTGTAAATTAAATAAAATTTCCAGATACTTCCAGGTTCCATCCATCATTTTGTATAACTGTCAACTATTCTTGAAAGCATACATAATGATGGGTACTGATTCCTTCTAGACTTTTTAAACAGAAAATTCATAATAGATTATTAAATATGATGACAATCTAATAAAAGGCACATGTAATTAAGTTAGCTTACTTTATTCCCAACTGAAGACAATAGACTCAAAAGAAAGTTGCTTGTCTCTTAGGGTTTTGCAGCTAGAAAGTCAACATACAGTGACTTACTCTATCTCCCAAGTAAAATGGGAGCATAGGGACCATGGGAAAGGGTAGAAGGGGAGTGGAGAGGAAAGGGGAAGAAAGGAAGGGAGGGGAGCAGAGAAACATGTATAGCTCAATAAAGTCATTAAAAAAATAAAAAATGAAGAAAATACTAGGTAACATTATACTTTTAAAGCTGCTATTAAACAATGATGAGCATCTCAACATGTGTTAACATTTGTATCTCTGCCATCCTCTTTACTCATCTCCAGTACTTTGTGTCCAATGTTGTTGTTTAAAGGAAATACTTCATTATTTATATATGTAAGGTGTGTGTGTGTGTGTGTGTGTGTGTGTGTGCATGTGCAGTGTCCATGGAGATGGCTGTGAGCTGTGCTATACAACAACTGGAACTGAATCCTCATCCTCTGAATGAGCAGTAAGAACTCCTAACTGCTGTCCACTCTCTCTAGCTCCTGGCACTTCTTTTGAAGTCAGCAACTTTGCAGATCTTAACAGATTTTAAATTATAGGTACAAGTTCACATTCATTCTGTTCATACTAAATGTTCTCAGAAATGACCTGCAGGACATTTGTTCCCCAAGGTATTTGATAATAATCAATGACTATGGATGATTTCACATATTTCTAAAAGACCATTTAAGCAGATACATTTTTTATAGTAGTTAAAGGATCAGAAGACAAACAAATTCCTTTTAATCTTTTTCTATTTGTGTTATTTAAAAAGTAAATTATACTGATGTTGATGCTTGAATTCTTCTTAATGTGTGGAAGAACAATATATAGCTCTTCTATCCAGCTGTGTAAGTGTGGTCAGCTCAATGAGAGTAAACTTGCATCAGGCTTTCTTAGAGTATGGCCTAGCTTATGATTGCTGCTTATGGACTTCTAGATCAGATAGCTAAAACAAGACCACAGCGTTTTGTTGGTGCCGATCCAAGGGAGATTCATTTCCCTTCTCCACAAAATGATGCAACAAACAAATTGGCTGAGAAATATCTGGAATAGATGCTTCCTATTTAATTTAATGAGACAGTCATTTAATCCCAGTATACAGCAGAGTATCGCTGAATCTCCTTCACTGATTTTAAGTTCAATATTAATTATTTTTAATCTAGAGTTTGAAGTCCCATAGATAAAAAATAAATTCTCTTTCAGAATTGAAGAAAGTTTCAGTAATGAAAACAGTTTGCATGGTTCTTAGGGAGTGCAGACATGCTAAACAAATAATGAAATATTCAGCATTGTACATTCTTGAGATGACATGCAAATTTAATGTCCTGTCTGATTTTATGATCATAATTTCATATTATTTTATTACAAGTTTGTTTCCAGAATAGTTTGCATTAGAAAAATTTATTCAGTAAGTTACTGCAACTTGCAAATAGGACAGCTGAATTCTTTGCTTCAGCATGTTTTATAGTACTTGCTTTAGAACAATGCATTGCTAAGTTCTTGAACTCTGCAATTGCCCTATATAAAAAGTTTTAGAGATGTAAAGTTTGCTTAGATTTTCACTTGGGAATCATATGTGAAATGATAGTGCAGAATCCAGTTTAAATACAGGTCAACACCTTGGGCTATTTTAGTACCTTTCACTCTAGTCCTGCCTGGTACAGACAAAATTCTGTGACAGAACCTACAGATTGTACAAAGCCCTGATTTGCTTTTGCTTTTGTTTTGCTTTCTCTTCTCTTCTCTTCTCTTCTCTTCTCTTCTCTTCTCTTCTCTTCT
>LOEQ01005829.1:130693-147663 GCA_001685075.1 Bramus lutescens | reverse complement strand
TCCAGTGCTCCAATGTGGGTCTCTGTCTCTATCCCCATCCATCACCAAATGAAGATTCTATGGTGACATGCAAGATAGTCATCAGTACGGCTATAGTATGGGACCAGTTAAGGCGCCCTCTCCTCAGCTGCTCAAGGAAAAAGCTAGGGACATCTCCTTGTACACCCGGGATCCCCTCCAGAGTTTTGAAAGTACTCTTATTGTCTGAAAGCAATATTGTGACTCATAAAAAGAAACACACTGGGGATGTAGTAAGATGGCTCTGTGGCTGAGAACATTTACTACTTTTGCAGAGGACCTGAGTTCATTTTTCAACACCCATGTCAGGAAGCTCACAATGGCCTGCAATGCAAGATCCAGGGCAACTAACAACTCTAGCCACTGTGGGTACCTGCGTTAATGGGCACAATTGCACAGACACACAACTATAAGAAATATTTAACCTATTTTTGATAATTGATGAGACACAGAGACTAAGAACTGATGTCTGAAATCAGCCAGACTAGTGAGGAGCTCCAGCTATTGCCTTACAGGTAGACTCTGGTTTGCAGTATCTCCAGATCATTACTGCTCACTGTGAAAGGAGATGATTTAGATTTTCAAGGATGGCTGTTAATGCATTCAGTGAACCTGTTAATTCACAACATCATAATTAGGATGCATAATTACAATTAGCATGTGATGCCCAATGTGATTATGAAAAACTTCCTGATAAATTTCACAGAAAATATACATATAAGTTTAAAATCTACAACAAAATTTTCCCATTATTTCTAGTTATTGATGTGTAAGCATGTTTAAAAACAAAATTGACTGAAGCTTATGTTTCCATGCAGTACCTAGATAGTCCTGTGTAGAGAGACTTAGAGTGAGCCCTGAACAAGGGAGAAAACTTCCTAGACCATGTTTCTTCTCCAGGATAATGACAGTACAGACTATTTTAAGACTAGCATTTAATTACTTCCTTTTAATTAAGCACAGTTCATTTGTTAAAATGGCACCATGCTAATGATGATCCTTTTCAAAGTCATGGTAACTTCATACCAAGCTCAGGTAGAAGTTAGTAAATGCCAATCAGTATCAGGAATCTTCTAGAATATTCTGCTGACAAACTCTTATCAATACTTCTTGCAGTGATTTTGCTTTTATTGCCATCCTTTGTGTCTTTTTTCTGGTTCCTTCTCAAATACAAACCCCATATAGGAGCAAATCTCTGACTTTCCTGTGGACTCAGTACCCAAGAAAACAAAATAACTGCTGAAAATTATGGTAAGCTAAGAGACATCACTGTTAGGAATCCAACAAAAAGTTCAATGGTTTACAGGACTTTTTTTTTTAAAAGGAATAGACCTTTCTTCTGGACTTTTCACCTTTAGCTCCTGCCCTTGTTCATTTGTTAGGTCTCTACTTCACTGTCTCGTCTTTTTGCATTTTTCTGCGTTTGTCTTTCTAGCCAGTTAACATCATCTTTTCAGTGAAACTCCCACTTTTCCTACCTTTTTCACAAAAATGCAGCCCTTCTTCCTTTGTCCACCTGCATGACAAAGTAGCCCCCATCTTTTTATAAACTATCTGAAAACTATGACCTCACTTCTGTCTGCCTACTTTTACACAAAAATGACCTATCAACACCTACCAAAATAAAATAAAATATGTACTTGCCAGGAATTTTGTGTCAAAACTGAAAGATAATCTTTGTTCTATTTGTCCTTAAAATAAGAACATTAGAAGTATAGGGTAATTCCTTAGCA
Source organism: Bramus lutescens (assembly GCA_001685075.1). Lineage (NCBI taxonomy): Eukaryota > Metazoa > Chordata > Mammalia > Rodentia > Cricetidae > Bramus > Bramus lutescens. Next base: position 145,912 of record LOEQ01005829.1, on the reverse strand, counting down.
TGCTCAGACAAAATGACACACAGGTGACAATATTTGCATTATAAATTGACTCATTGCATGAACACCTGCTTTGTGCTCTTTACTGTTGCTTCTATTGTTTTATACAAATCATTTTATCATGTGTAATCTTTTTCCTTTTTTTCATTATCTTTATTATTATTAAAATATTTCCACCTCCTCCTGTCCTTCCATTTCATCCCCCTCCATTTCCAAACAGACTAGGCTCCCACATAGCCAGTACATGCAGTGTAATCTTAAATGTAAAAGCTAGAATTTAGAACAATATTGTGGTAGTTTGAATGTAATTTTCCCCCATATTCTTATAGAGAGTGGCACTATTAGGAGATGTGGCTTTCTTGGAGTCACTATGGCCTTGTTGGAGGACTTGTGTCATTGTGGGGGTGGACTTTGAGCTTCTGTGTGCTCACAATATCACCCAGTGTCTCACTCAACATCCTGCTGCTGCTGCCTGTAAAATATAGTATTCTCAGCTACTCTATCACCACATCTGCCTGCACTGCTCCTTGCTGCCCCTCATGATGATAATGGCCTTAACCTCTGAAACTTAAAGCAAGCCACTCCAATTAAATGTTTTATTTACATTAGTTGTAATGGTTATGGTGTCTCTTCCCAGCAAGAGAAAACCTAACTAAGACAAATACACTAAATCATAACTACATCAATACTACCTGGAATTCAAGAAGGATTCTAGCAGCCAAATTGGTAGCAAGTCCCAGAGAATTGTGGGGATCCTTGAGATAACAATGGTCAAGACATAGGAGCAAAAGACAGTGGAGTTTTCTCTATGTAACAAAAGGCTGTGGTGCTAAAAATGCTTTGATACGAGAGGAGAAGTTTTTGAACAATTTCTGTTCAAAATAAGATATATGGTATTTTTATACACACTGTATTTATAACGATTCTTTTAAATTGCCTTTTAGAAATTATGTTACCTTATGTTATGTACCTATGGCACCCTTATGTTAACTGCTGGAATTGATTTTGGAAAACCTGAAACCTTAGGCTCAATTTTAAAGGACATCTACTTCCTGTGGAAAGTAAATACATTAGCATGCATACTGTGATATTTGCTCTTTGTTGTCAACTTGACTGAATTTAGGGTCACTTATGTTAAATGCTTCTGATTTTTTTCGGTGAGAGTCTTTAAAAAGAGGATTACTTGAGGACAGAAGGCCCATCCTGAGTATGAGCAGCACTAGCCCATGTGCTGGGGTCCCAGACTGAATGAAATGGAAGAAAGAAAAAGCCTAAAGATTGTCACTGTTGCCTGTTCTCTGCCTCCAGATCCCATCCAGATTTCACCCACCAGTATTCCACCATAATGGACTATACTCTTTAAGTTGGGAAATCAAATAAATCCATCCTCTCACCAACTGCTTTTTGTCAGGTGTTTGTTCATAGTAGTGAGGAAATTAATGGATAGAAACAACTTATTACCTAAGTTTACTTAGTTTTAGGTTTATAAACCTTTCATTTGATATCAGAAGTAATGCTGTTTTACTGAGGAACTTAAACATTCTATCAATATTCATATTTTCAAATACACCTTCCAGGGTCAAGTCCCACCATCCTGAGACAGTTTCATCCAGTGACTACTCACCCAAGACTTCTTTAGAAATCCTCACAGGAAATGACTTTCTGAACAGAATACTGCTAACACAGGCACTAATATCGATAATTAATAAATGGTACCACAAATGTCTGCACAGAAAGGACACTGATATTCAGACAAAGCAATATTCTACAGAATGTGAAAAGATTTTACCAGCTACATATATGATAAAGCCCTAATAAGCAAGATATATAAAGCAGTCTGAAAAGTGGATGTCAAATAATAATAATAATAATAATAATTCCCAGGAATACACAAGGATGTCCCCAGCTAAGACCCTAAACAATAGTGGAGAGAATGTCCTAAATGGCCTTGCTCTGTAGTCAGATTTATGACTATGTTAAATGTCACCATAGAACCTACTTCATGGAAGCAGAGGCAGAGAGCCACAGTGGAGCACTGGGATGAGCTCCCAAAGTTGAAGAGTGGAAGGAGAGAGAATATGAGCAAAGAGGTCAAGACCATGATGGGTACACCCACTGAAACAGTTTACCTGAACAAATGGGAGCTCACCAAATCCAGCCCTATGGGGAAGGAACCAGCATAGGACCAAACTAGTCCTTCTGAATGTGGGAGACAGTTGTATGGCTGGGGCAGACTGTGAGACCACTGCAATGACACCAGGACTTATCCATACTGCTTTTACTGGCTTTTTGGAACTCATCCTCTTTGGAGGGATACCTTAATCAGCCTAGATGTAGCAGGGAGGGCCTTCGTCCTTCCTCAAAGCAATGTGCCTTACCCTTTCTGAGGAATGGATGGGGCTGGGGTGGAGGAGGAGGGTTGAGAGATGGGAACAGAGGAGGGAGTGGGAATTGGAACAGGTATGTAAAATCAAAAAAGATCATCTTTCTGTTTTTTAACTAAAATAATAAATTAATAATAAATTAAAAATGGGGAGTGGACTGGATGGGAATAGAACTAAAAAGGGACTATTGGAAATGGGAGGGGACATAAGGGAATATCTCAGGAATCGACAATGATGATACCAGCTAAGACTTCCAACAATAGCAGGTATGTAGCCTGAACTGGCTTTCTCCTGTGCTAAGTCAAAACTTAAAGTGGAAGGAGTTGATCACCAACCCAGCAGCATAACCTTTGACCCACAGTCTGTCCTGCCTATGGGATGTGCTGAGCTGTAGGTGTCCTAGAGATTGATGGAGTGGCCAACCAATGGTCTAGCTTAAAACTAATGACAGGAGAGCAAGCCTAACCCTGCCACTGCCTGGAACACCAGGACCCACAGACTGAATGACCTAGAGATCTAGAATAGAACCAAACATAACTGGAGGAAATAAATGTCAATGTAATGAATGATGCCCGATAATATTCTTCTATACACATAGATTGGTGCTTACCTTAACTGTCTTCAGAGAGGCTTCCCCCCAGGAACTGATGGAAACAGATGAAACCCACAGGCAAAATTTAGGTAGAGCTCAGGAAATCCAGCTTGAGAGTAGGAGAAATGACTACAGGAGCCAGAAGGGTCAAGAACACACAAGAAATCCCACAGAATCAAGTAACCTGGACTCACAGGGGCTCACGGAGACTGAATCAACAACCAGAAAGCCTGCATGGGATTGTCCTAGGCTCACTGCATATATGTTACACTTGTGTATCTTCATCCTTTTTGTGGTATTTCTAATAATGAAAGCAAGGACTATCGATGACTTTTTTACTGGTTTGGGGGACTTTACTTATACTGGATAGTTTGCCCAGTCTTAATACTTGGGAAGGTGCTTAGTCTTACCTCAACTCAATATGCCATGTTTTGTTGATGCTCTTGAGAGACCTACACTTTCCTAAACATAAATGGAGAAGGAATGGATTAGGAGGTGTCAACCAAGGATTAGGGGTTCGCGGAAGGACTGGGAGGAGAGGAGGGAGGGTAAACTGTGACCATGAAGTAAAATAAATAATATTAGACTTTTTATATGTAAATATTATTATATGCACTCCATCCTACTACAAAAATACCTTCTCAACCAAGTTAATTTCTGTTCTATTCATAATAGCCAGAAATTGGAAAAAAGCATAAATTTCCCTCAACAGCAGACTAGAGGGAATAAATGTGGCCCATTTAGAGTGTAGAATAATTAACCTCAGCTGTTTGAAAAAACGCAATGAAATTCACAGGTAATTGGATGCAACTATTGTGAGTGAGGTAATTCAGATACAGAAAGGCAAATAGGCATTGTTCACTTCCACATGGATATTTTCTATTAAATCACTGATAGCCACGCTACAATGTGTAAACTGGCCATCTTTAAGCATGAAGTAAGGGACTATGTACGTGTATATGTAGGGAGCAGATGGATCTTAGTAGGAAATGAAAGTAGAACACAGATAGATGGGATTCTAAAATGGGAGGATAAAGTGTACAGGGGAGAGGAGGTAGAACTGAGGAGAGACAGGTAAAATTGAGAAACATTTGAGGGGTAGTCGGAAACCTAATATAGTATAAGGTTCTTAAAATACATGCATATCTAACAGCTATCTAAATTAAATCACTAAATGATGGGGGAGACAGAGCCCCAGTAGACGTCACTTGTCACCAAATGCATCTGCTAGTACCGGGTATGGGTCACATCTATCTAATTGAGTTGTTAGACCAAGGTGTCCTATAGGAACCCTCAGACAATGCTAGCTATTGCCAAGACTGTAGATTTTCTCCACGAACTAACTGCATGGCCTTATTGCTGAAGACAATTCATATACCTCCTATTGAACATAGAGAAATAAAGTTGATGCCTACATAGAATCTATACCTCTACATGTTAACATCATTGATATAGGAAGATACTATGCATGCTATCAAAATATAATAGTAAACACTAACTCAGACACAACCTTTTGAGCTACAACGGTGTCCTTCCTGCAAGATATGCTTGTGTAATGGTGGTACAACACTTATGGTAGTAGCCAATCATATTTGATCTCAATGAAAGCCCACTCTTTGAGATGGAACCCATACCTAATACTGTTTGTTTTACTCAAGTTCCTAAGGTTAAAAAAATAGTACTGCTTCCATTAATAGAACATAGCAATCATGTGACTCTTGATGACATTCTGGTATACTCATAGATCAGTACCTTACTCACCAATCATCAGAGAAGCTTCCTACTGCAGGAGCTGAGAACAAATAGACACACAGCCAGATAATATGCAGTGAGCAAGAGAACTTGGAACATTCATCCTCAGTGTCTTTTTACAGGTGAGTTGAGTCCATTTATATTAAGGAACATTAATGACCAATGATTAATAATTTCTGTTATTTTGTTTTTTATTGGTGATGTTGCTGTTTGCTCATTTCCCTGCTTTGGGATTTGCTGCTGTGAGATCATCTATTGCACTATACATTTTTCTCTGATCACCTCCTTTCATCCCTCCTCCCATTCTGTGCTCTCTCATGATCCCCATGCTCCCAATTTACTCAGGAGATATTGTCTTTTTCTACTTCCCATGTATATTAGATCCATGTATGTCTCTCTCAGGATCCTTATTGTTGTCCAGGTTCTCTGGGATTGTGGGTTGTGGGCTGGTTTTCTTTGATTTATGTCTAAAAGCCACTTATGAGTGAGTACATATGATATTTGTCTTTCTGAGTCTGGATTACCTCACTCAATATGATGTTTTCTAGATTCATCCATTTACCCACAGATTTCAAGATGTCATTAGTATTTTTTCTGCTGTGCAGTACTCCATTTTGTAAAATGAACTATATCTTCTTTATTTATTCTTTGTTCGAGGGAGATTTAGGCTGTTTCAAGTTCTGGCTATTACAAACAGTGCTGCTTAGAACATAGCTGAGCACATGTCCTTGTCATATGATTGAGCATCCTTTGGGTATATACCCAAAAGTGGTTTTGCTGGTTCTGGAGCTAAGTTGTTTCCTAATTTTCTGAGAAATCACCATGCTGATTTTGATAGAGATTGTACCAGTTTGCACTCTCAGCAGCAATGGAGGAGTGTTGCCTTTACCCTATATACTCTCAGCATAATCTGCCATCAATGTTTATGATCTTGGCCATTATTACAGGTGTAAAGTGGAATCTCAGAGTGGTTTTGATTTGCATTTCTCTGATGGCTAAGGATGTTCAACATTTCCTTAAGTATCTTTCAGCCATTTTATATTCATCTGTTGAGAATTATCTGTTTAGGTCCATACCCCATCTTTTATAGGATTATTTGTTATTTTGATGACCAATTTCTTGAGATTAACCCTCTGTCTGCTGTGGGGTTGGTGAAGATCTTTTCCCATTCTGTACATTCTGTTTTGTCTTGTACACTTGTCTTTTGCTTTACAGAGCTTCTTAGTTTTAAGAAGTTCCATTTATGAATTGCTGCCTTCAATTAATACTATTGGGGTTATATTTGGAAGTGATCTCCTGTGTCAAAATGTTCAAGTGTACTTTCCACTTTCTCTTCTATGAGTTCAATGTAATTGGTTTTATGTTGAGGTCTTTGATCCATTTGGACCTGAGTTTTGTGCATGGCAATAGATATGGATCTATTTTCATTCTTTACATGTTGATATCCAGGTATACCAGCACTGTTTGTTGAATATGCTTTCTTCTTTCCATTTTATATTTTCTGCCTCTTTCTCAATAATCAGGTTTTTGTAGGTGTGTGGATTGATATCTGGCTCTTCTATTTGATTATTTTGGTCCTCCTGTCTGTTTTTCTATGCCAATACCAGGTTGTTTTCAGTACTGTAACTGTGAAGTAGAGTTTGAAGCCAGGGATCGTGATGCCTCCAGAAGTTCCTATATTGTACGGGATTGCTTTGGGCATTCTGGGTTTTTTGCTATTCCATATAAAATTGAGTATTGTCTTTTTGAGGTCTGTGAAGAATTTCACAGGGATTTTTGTGGGCATTGTATTGAACATATAAATTGTTTTAGGTAATATTGCCTTTTTTACTATGTTAATTACTCTACCTACCCAAGAGCATGGGAGATCTTCCCATTTTCTGGTGTCTTCTTTAATTTCTTTCTACAAATATTTAAAATTCCTGTCATACAGGTCTTCCACTTGTTTGATTAGAGTTACTCTAAGATATTTCATGTTATTTATGGCTATTGTGAAGGCTGATGTTTCTCTGAATTTGTCTCAGACCATTTATCATCTGTATAAAGGAAGGCTACTTATATTTTTGAGTCAATCTTGTATCCTGCTACATTAGTGAAGGTGTTTATGAGTCGTAGAAGTTACTTGGTAGAATTTTTGTCTCACTTATGTAAAGTACAATATCATCAGAAAATAGCATTCCACGACAGAACCAGATTTAACCAATACCTAACCACAAAGTATTACATAAAGTATTAGAAGGAAAATCTCTAACCCGAGGAAGTAAGCTACATCCACAAAACACAGACAATAGATGATATCACAATAGCAATTCCCAAAGAAGAGTAAAACACACACAATAACATAATCAACCACAAAAATTAAAATAGTAGAAGCTATCAATCACTGGCCATTAATATCCCTTAGTATAAATAGATTCCACTCACCTATTAAAAAAATAGGCTAACAGATTAGATATGAAAACAGAACCCCACCTTCTGCTGCATACAAGAAATATACCTCAATGTCAAAGACAGACATTACCTCAGAGTACAGGGTTGGGAAAAATTTCCAATAAATGAAACTAAGAAATAAGCTGTTATACCTATCCTAATATCTAATAAGATAAGCTTCAAACTAAAATCAATCAAAAGAGACAAAGAAGAACATTTTATATCAGTCACAGAAAAAAATCCATCAAGAGGAAATCTTAACACTGAATATATATGCCCCAAATATAAGAGCATCCTCATATATAAAGAAATACTTCAAGAGCTTAAATCACACAATAAGTCCCACACACTAATAGTGGAAGACTTCAACACTCCACTCTCACCACTGGACAGGTCTGCCAGATAGAAACTTAACATAGAAATAAGGGAACTATCAGATGTTATGATTCAAATGGACTTAACAGACATCTACAGAACATTCCATCCACACATTAAAGAATATACCTTCTTCCCAGCTCCTCATGGAACCTTCTCAAATGACCACATACTAGGTAACAAAACAAACCTCAATAGATACAAAAAAATGGAATAATTCCATGAATCTAGTCAGATCACCATTGTGCAAAATTAGAATTCAACAGCAACACTAATTTCAGAAAGCTCACACACACATGGAAATTAAATAATGCTAACCTGAATCAGATATGGGTCAAGGAAGAAATAAAGGATGAAATGAAAAATTTCCTAAAATTCAACAAAAATAACCACACAACATAGCCAAATTTATGGGACACAAAGAAAGCAGTGTTAAGAGAAAAGTTCATAGCACTAAATGCCTACATAAAGTGTAGGCCCATATTTCTATATGGTATGGTAGACAGGTTCTAAAGCCATAGTCAGTATCTGAGGATGGTCACGTAACCTTCCAGACAGGCTGTGGCTCCCTAACAAAAAGTCAGGATGTTGTTTTGTTCCTTTCCTTGTAATTTGGAGGATGCCTGAAAAGAAACGCTAATTCAGCCTAAGTGGCAGGTAACATACAGAATACACAGGTAGTTGTGGACATGACTAGAAGTCATTCACCTGGTTACCTAGGAGAGAGAATGCTGGTGTGTTTTCCCTCAGTTCATGTTTTGGTATAAAAGCTGCTTGGAGAATAAAGTGAGAGGAATTCTTCAGGATGTGAACTTAGGACTTCATGAGGGATCACTGAGAATCTCCCTCCCAATAAAGCCATGTGAGTTGGGTCTTTATTCCCATGCCTCCACGCTGGTCAAGAGAGAGATAGTTTAAGTTGGGGTCTGGTACAGAGAAATAATTTATGGTCTGGGCTAGTACCGGACCCCGACAATAAAGAAGCTGGAAAATCCCAACTAATGAGTTAACAGAACAGATGAAAACTCTAGAACAAAAAGAAGCAAACTCATCCAGGAGGACTAGACAGCAGAAAATAATTAAATTGAGAGCTGAAATTAACAAAATAGAAACAAAGAAAACAATACAAAGAATCAATGAGACAAAGAGTTGGTTCTTCAGTCATCAAAAGTCTCTCAAACAACAACAAAAGCCAGGACGAGATGCTTTCAGCTCAAAAGTCTATGAGATTTTCAAAGAAGAACTAACACCAATACTCCTCAAATTGTTCCACATAATAGAAACAGAAGGAATATTGATAAACTCTTTTTACAAGGCTGCAATTATCTCGATACCCAAACCACAAAAAGACATTACTAAGGAAGAAAATTACAAACTAATATCACTCATAAATATTAATGCAAAAATATTCAATAAAATACTGCCAAACTGAACTCAAGAAATTATCAGAAAAATCATCCACCATGACCAAGTATGTTTTATCCTGGAGATGCAGGGATGCTTCAACATATGAAGATATATCAATGTAATCCACTTAAAAAAACTGAAAAAAAAACATGATAATCTCACTCGATACTAAAAAACCTTTCAACAAAATACAATATCCCTTTGTGATAAATATCTTGGAGAGAGCAGGGATACAAGGAACATACCTAAACATAACAAAGGCACTATACAGCAAGACAACAGCCAACATCAAGCTAAATGGAGAGAAACTCACAGTGACCCCACTGAAATCAGGAACAAGACAAGGTTGTCTACTCTCTCCATATTTATTCAATATAGTACTTGAGGTTCTAGTCAGAGCAATAAGACAACCAAAGGAGATAAAGGGGCTATAAAACAAAGAAGAAGTCAAATTCTCACTAGAATGCTATTTGCTTTCTAATGAGAGACAGAAAGGTAGTGAATACAGATGAGAGGAGAGGTAGGGAGGAACTCAAAGGAGTAGAGAGAAAGGAAACAATAATAAGAATATATTCTGAAGAAAAAATTATCTATTTTCAATTAAAGGAAAAAAAGAAAACTTAGGAGGCTGGCAGGGTTTCTTTTTTATGAAGTATTTATTTATTCTATGTATGTTTTTCATCGTGTATCTTGACCTCATTCACTTCCCCACCCCTTTGCATCTGCCCCTGTACACTTCACAAATAAAACAAAATTTAAGTGAAAAAAGGAAAAAAAATAATAAAATAAGGGAAAGACTTAAAAATCCAGTCTTGGAAGCCATAGTGTGACACAGTGAGTCACACCATAAACCCCTTTGTCCGTCGTCTATCTTTACTTGCAAGTGTTCATTGTGAAGAGCGATTGGTCTGGTTTTAGGCCTTTCTGCTGCACTATCGATGCTGGGCCCTCACTAGGGCTCCTCTTGAATATCCTGTTGTGGCCCTGTGTTGTGGAGATCCTGCAGATTTGGGTGTCCAGGTCAGGTAACTCATGTACTCCAGCAGATCATAGATGGGATGGACGATGATGGGGTAGACCAAGTTTTAATCTTGGTGCTGAGCTGGGGCAACTGTAGGACTAGACTGATAGATGAGAAACGGGGAGAGCTCTCCCATGTTTACAAGTTTGGGGCTGTCTCACCCACACCTGCACTAACCAGGTTGGCTCTGTCAGTCTTATAACCATGGGGCCAGTTCTCCTGTCTGCCCTAGATGCTGATGGGTAGGGGTGTGAGGAAGGGCAATTCTCCATCACCCATGCTGCCGCAAGATAGGTGGGAAATGGAAACAATTCTCCCATGCTCACAAATTAAGAGTTAGCACACCCATACCAGCTCTAATAGAGTTGGCTCTATTGTGCCACCCTGAAGAGGAGCAGGGCCTGCTCTTCCAAGCGCTGAAGCTGGAAGAGGTCGGAAGAGCTCTCCTGCTCATATGATCACAGGACCAAGTCTTCCACTTGACCCAAGTGTTGCTGGGTGCCTGCGTGGGGTACAGCTGGTACCAGTTCACACAGTCACCAGATAGAAGGATAATGGGGCCATTTCTCCCATTCTTGCTACTTTGGGGCTGGCTCACCTACACCTCCACTATATATATATAAAATAGACCTGTTGGGTCTATTTTGCTGCCCTAGTGTGAGGCAGGATGTGCTTTCATGAGCATTGAAGCTGATGGGGGTCAGGGATGGGATTCCCACACTCATGACCACAGGGCCAGCTCTAACATCCTGCAGTGTTTCTTTAGTCAGTCAAGCAATAGTCTGAACATATTTAAAGCAAAATTTAAAGGAAGGTGTAAGGAAAATGCAAATGTATAGGCAACATCTCTATCAGCAAAATGGATTCAGATATCGTTAATACTAAAAACAAAAATGAATTCCTCATTCACTAATCTCATAAGTTCATCAGCATCTCTTTGAGACTTCCATCCTATTTAAACCCAAACATGACAAAGTCATTTATACTACATAGGCACTCTGGCCCACTCTTCTACGTTCAATGAGACTCTACTCAGATTCCAAAATAATCCAAGAGAATATTTTGTTGGTATTTTGTAGACTTAAATACTGGACATCTAAAACCTAATGTGACTAACTGCAGTCTATGTAATATACCACAAAGATATAATGTTAGTTACCACAGGTATTTTACCTAAAAATTTTTTTCTTAGTCTCATTGGTGCCAATTTATAAACTATAATACTGATACATATTTTTGTAGCACTTTTGTTTTTATATTCCCGGACCCTGCATTGGGAGAGAAGTGTAGAAGACACCTGAATGGGAAACAATGATTAAAAGGGATTAAAGAAAAATTGAAGTGTATCTTGCATGTCTAAACAGCAAATTTACAGATAGAAAAGGCCACTAGACATATTAAAAGTATTAGGATGTTATCTGTTTAAAATTTATACTTGCAAGTGTGCATGCCCTGAGTTTTCATAACAAGCAAATGTCTGTTAGAAACTTAAAAGATATAATAATCATTTTATGAATAACTAGCAAGTGTGTTAACCCAGCAGAAAAATAAATGACAATTTAAAAAAATTCAGAAAAGTATTTTTGAGTTTGAGATTTTACATTTAACATGAAATCCTAGATCAATGGGGTCATAAACACAATACCTAATGGTTGTGATATAGTGTATCCAATGGATGCCAGTGAGAGAGATGTGAGTCCTTAGAACCTGTCTTGATCAAAATTCAACTTTCCTTTTAAAGGTCTCTTATAACATGGATCTTTATGGATGGATGATCCATGTAAACCCTATCCCTATAATCCCAGAGCACTTAGCACCAACATGCTCACTGAAGTCCACTGCCAAAATTGTTTTCACTTCCCTTATTGTTCTCTTACATGTAAAGACTTCCTAGTAGACAACTGGGAGTGAGGACTTTAAAGCCAAAAGGTCTAGGTCACTTCAACTGAATGAGATTTCTCTGCTTCTATTTTGATAACCAGTTTGATCCCTCAAGTTACCTGGTGGATTGCTATGGTCTGTAAGGTTTATCTAATGCTCAGTGTCTGAGCAAGGCCTTGGTAATTTAAGTTGTCTTTAAGCACATTTTAAATACTTGAGAAACCTATGCTATGGCACGTATGTAGAGTTGCTATTAATATTGGTTTGAAGACAATACCAATTTAGGAACCAAATTTCCCTGTCAGGTACAATTATCAGGGAAGGTTTATAGAGAACTATACACTACTGCAGAAACTTCCACAGCTTCCCTTAGTCAATCAGGCTATTTTAAAAACTTGAAGATATATAATCAGTTCTGTCCTGCACAATGCAGTGTTCTTTCTCTCTGCAAAGACTTTAGAAGTTAATTGTCCCAGTGGTAACTATGGCAACATTACAGAAGTGACTTACCCAAAGCTGCCATACTCTGCTGATAAATATTAACGGGAAACACAGGAAAATACCTAGCATGTTAATCCACTGTCTACCAAACCTCCATCTGCATTATATTTTCTTATATTTATGCTTTACTCAAGGTCCCATGTGTATTCTCTTCCTGTGCTGTTTTCTCTATATCTATGAAGGTAACTGAAACTGTACTAAATACTCATGAAGAACACCTCACAGTGTAACGTGTGGGCCGTCTTGTTGGGGTTTCTGTCCTGTCTTGTTCCCCACAGCTGACAAAGTCCCAAAGAAAATCACACAGAGATCTCCATAAGATTATAAACAGGTTGGCCCATTAGCTCAGGCTTCTTATTAGCTCTTGTAGCTTATATTGACCCATTGTGCTTATCTATGCTAGCCACATGGCTTGGTACCTTTCATAGTGGGGTGTAGGTCACATGCTGCTTCTTTGGTGGTCTGGGCTGGACTGTGGGAAGAGCATCCTTCTTCCCATAATACTCCTGTTCTCATTGGCCTGCCTCTACTTCCTGTCTGGTTGACCCACCTATACTTCCTACTTGGCCAATCAGTGTTTCTTTAAAACATGATTGACAGAATACAGACAGTTCTCCCACACCATTCCCCCCCTTTTTTTTATACAAAGGAAAATATTCATAGTCTGTTTTTTGGGAATGTGGGTGTAGTATTCCAGGCTACTTCCTGCTGCTTGGGGGCACTGATAATCTTATGGGGACCTAAAGAAAATTTAAAATTATGATCAGTTCCTGACTGGAGTATCCTGTGAGGCTTGATCATTTCAGACAGCATCTTAAATCTTTTCTGGATATAGAACTCAGAGATCTGGGCTATCTGTTCCTGCTGGAGATTTCTCAGGCAGTATTCCTTGATCGAACCTGATTTTTCTTAACTCAAAATGAATCCACAGCCTCTAATTTCCTGTGGAAACAAAAGCAAAATCTCTTCTCCAAAGTAGCATACCTTTTAACTTCAATTTTCAAGTCAAGGTGTTTTCAAAATACCTATCTTGGATTAATTCTGCAGCATTTATAAGTAAATATCTTTTACCAGCTGTTGTTCCTTCCTCAGCATACAAACAATTCAAAGAGAGCATAATAGCACACAGTATCAAGATTCTCTGTGTATTTTCCATATTTGTGCAGCTTTATTTTAACCTATATTTCTTTTATTTTTACATTTACATTTTGAGACAGGTTCTTTGTATATTTTTGTCCTGGAATAACTCTGAAGACCAGGCTGTCCTTGAACTCACAGAGATCTATCTGTCTCTGCCTCCCCACCCCATCCTGGGATTAAAGGTGTGTGCTACCACACCTTGAACTCAGAGAGATCTGTCTGCCCCTGCCTCCAGGCATTGGGATTAAAGGTGTGTACCACCACATCCAACTACTTTCTTTTTTTAAGGACTTTAACCTTTAGCCTGCATATATTTTTAGCATAGTTTAAACCATTTAGAGGTTTTCTTTGTCTTTGAATATCTCTTTCTGACCACATGAGTCTTTAATTTACCAAGCAATATGGGTATGATTAAAGCCGTGGCTTTGATGGCTGTATCCAGCCCATTCCTTAGCTTTCTGCGATTCCAGCCTCATGGCTGAGGTAATGGTGGAGCTATGCTTATTGCCACAACTCCATGGCATTTTAAGGTCCCTGCCAGCAAATGAGCTACAGCATTCTGCACACAGACCACACTCAGTCAGACAGCCTGCCTGAAAGAGTAAGAGTTTGCCCTGGCAGGACGGTCCAGAATGTCAGCATTTTAAAACCATGCAGCGTTTTCCCTGATACAGCTGAAAGCTGAAAAGCATGGGGTCAGCTTTTCGTCAACACCAAGTAAGTGTTTCATGGAAGGACCTCTTAAAGAGCTGCAAGGCTTTGCAGCTAAAGTTGAGTCAGGAAGCCTCTTAGATGAGAACACTTGCTTGCCTCTAGCAAGAACAGAACTGAGAAATTGCTGTTAACAAGAAACCATGCACAGTGCTGTCATTTTTGTTAAGAATTACTTTCCAAGCTGTCTCAGGCTTTATGTGGATGCAGTTATCCACATTGGCCACCATTCTGTAACAGGTAGGCTGGGCAGATTGGGGTTTCTGTCCTGCCCTGTATCGCACAGCCAGCAATGTCCCAAAGAAAATCACACAGAGATCTCCATAAGATTATAAACTGATTGGCCCATTAGCTCAGGCTTCTTATTAGCTCTTGTAGATTATTGTTCTTATCTATGCTGGCCAAGCAGCAGTTATTTAAAACATGATTGACAGAATACAGACAATTCTCCCATACCATCACAGATCACAGTTCCAATAATTTGCATTTGCAGCTGTTAGATTTGTTGAGCCTGCATCACATGATTCCTTAGCTAGTCTTGAGCACTTATGTTTAATTTATCTCATTGTCTCAGCTTCTCTGGATTATCTCAGAACAAAGCATCACACTGCTATGCCTGACAGTTAATTAAATTTGATATAAAAGGCTGGAAACTGCATGATATGATTCAGATAGGGTTTTATTTATTATGAGAACTCCCTTCCTGGCTGGAATGCAATTACCTACTTCTAATTTTGCCTTTCAGTAGGGGAAGAAGAGATAAATTCTTTATATTAGCCATATAAGAACTAGGCTCCACCCTTCTGACCTTAGATGACTCTGATCAGTTTCCAAATACCTTCTTACTGATGCAATTTTACTGAAGTCAGAAATTCGTGGATTTGGGGAAGACACACTTTAATCAATGCAACTCATTTCTCTCTCTTTATGAGAAAAACCTTAAAAGTCAAAAAATATTGTTTTAAAGTTTATCATGGATGATAGTGTACATTAGTGACCCCCAAAACTCTACCAAAGAACTCCTACAG
>LOEQ01005829.1:116095-129088 GCA_001685075.1 Bramus lutescens | reverse complement strand
TTTGTGGGTGCCTAATCTGTTTGGATGCTCACCTTCTTATACCTGGATGGAGGGTGGCGGACCTTGGACTTCCCACAGGGCAAGGAACCCTGATTGATGTCTGGATTGGAGAGCGAGGGGGAGGGGAAGTGGGTGGAATGGGAGTGAAATGGGAGGAGGGGAAGAGATGGAAATTTTTAATAAAAAAATAAAAATAATAAAGTTTACCTTGGAATTTAGCTCTGTGTGTATACGTAGCCTATATCCATGGGTTATGGTAATTATGGATTGAAAATTTCTGAACTAAGAAAGTCTAAAAATTTTGCAAATTCTTCTTCTTGTCCTTTTGCCCTTAACAATAATGGATTTGCAAAAGGTTTCATTGTGTCTGGTATCAACAGTAATAGAAATTAATGAAAGCCTACATGATGATGTGTGTAAAGCATGTAATTTCTACACCACAAGCAACTTGGGATTGTGGTATCTGTAGGGGTCCTTGAAATTAAAACCCCAAACAAATGGAGAGTCAATCATATAGTATATTGTTTATATTATATGATTTATATGAATGTCAACTTTATAAATCTTATTTTAGTTCATATAAAAATGAGACCTTCAGTTGAAAATCTGGAAAAGGTCTTTCAGTAGGGCTTAGTAGGGTGAAAAATGTGGATCTTAAACAAAGCTTCCCTGATGGTTTCTGGGTAGCTTACAATTTGTTTCTTTCACAAATAGATGAGGAAAATTATTTAAATGGAGAAAACTTTATTTTTTTTTCAGTGCCAAAGTTTTGGTGCATGGCTGCCTGTGTCATTATACTTAGGCCCGTGGTATAAGAGAGCATCTCTCTCTCATGGCAGCAGGAAGAAGAGGTGAGCTAATGGACTTCTGTTTCTTCTCTTTTGGTCCATCTGAGCCCAAGCTGTTGTATGGTGCTGACCACATTCAGAGTATATTTGAATTTACCATATATGGAAAGCTCTCCCAGGAAAGTTAAAAGGAGAGAGTCCCTCATTTTTCCGGGCCACTCAGCTAGCTTACACCTGAAATAACCACACAGAAACTATATTCATTAAAACCCTGCTTGGCCCATTAGCTCTAATTTCTTATTGCCTAATTTTTACGCCTTAATTTAACCTATTTCCATTAATCTGTGTATAGCCACATGACTGGCTTACTTTCAAGATTCCAACCAGCGCCCCTCTCAGACAGAAGATCCATGGTGTCTGCCACTCTGCCCTTCTCCCCAGCATTCAGTTCTATATTTCATCTACCTAAGTTCTGCTCTATCAGGCCCAAAGCAGTTTCTTTATTCATTAACCAATAAAAGGAACACATGAACAGAAGAACCTCCTACACCACAGGAACACCAAGTGTACCCTACCAGTTTGCCAAGTATTTCTCAACACAATCAAATGACCATTGTGTTTTATGCTTCTCAGTTTCATGCTCCTATAGAAGCAGCTGTTTCACTAACATCATATGCATCCATGGTTTCCTTCTCACTCTAGGGTTTATGAATAAGCCTGAGTCAGGTGGACAGAGCTGTATCTACATAGTTTTCCTGAAGTGTTTAGTGGTTTCAAATTCCTACTGTGCGCAAGGTAACCAGTTAGGAAAAAAAAATACCTTGGATAAAGACAATGCTGTGGAGTTTTGCAAGGCCTGCAGGATCATTCTGTGAACACAGATGGAAAACCAAATGGAACCTCTGTAGTGCTGGAATTACTGTCTTACATTTATACAAACCTCATTTCACAAGCTTACAGTGGCTCAGAAATGCTACCCCATTGATCCTCATGACTGCTTGTGGGGACACTGACGAGCTATTAAAATTGTAAGTAGGTCTGGTTTTAGCAAATGGTTATCTATGTTAACGTATGGGCAAATAAAAACAATCTCAACAGAGAACCAGAACTGTATTACTTTCCAAAGTGGAAAGATTTGAGAAGATTTGACTCTGACATGCTTTCTGCCTGTGTAAGGAGGTAATTAAACCAGGCTGGAGAAAGGCCAGAAAGGGATAACAGCTAGTTAATCTAATGGTTCCTCCAGGGAACTCAATTTGTCTGGAACAGAAACCCTAGCAAACTATCACTGGTAATTCTCTTTTCCCTCTCTGTACACTTTCTGCCAGAAGATATAAATATGTCTAAATCTGTACACAGCAAACAGAAGTACGTAGGAATTGTGTCTCCATACTCCTGTCTCAGTACAGCTGTTACATAAACCTCTATGTAATAATGCAAATGATTTGGATTTGGGGTGAGGTTACAGTGGGTTAGTGGCTATTTAATTAGGATTCAGGGGTCCACAGACACACTGAGCCTTTGGAGTCCATTTTATCTTGATTTGTGTGGGTGCTTTTTCCTTTTGAGTAGACTTCTCAAAAATGGTATCATGTCCAGCTCGGCTTAAGGTTCAGTTAATGAGACAGTACCCATACCTCATACTGTTTAGGAGGCCAAGGACCGGAGACTAAGAAACCTTGGTCTAAGCAAACATTAACATAAGCATAAAATGATAAAGAGAGAAGAACCTTTGAAAGGTAAGCTCTGGACAGAAGAAGGTGGGGTGGGCTTTGAGGTTTACAGCCTGCCCCCACTTCCTGTTATCACCCTTTACTTCCTGTATATGGATGAAATGTGATCACTTTGCTTCCTGACCATCAGCCAGCCTCAAATTCCTGCCACCATTCCTTCCCTGCCATGACCAACTGTATCCCTTCTGGAAATGTAAACTAAAATAAACCCTCTTGTATTTAAGGCTTGAAAATTGAAAAAAAATTGCAGAGGTAGACACTCTTGTTCCTAAGCAACAAAGCACATGGGTAACTCAGCCATAGACAAGTTCATCTGATGCAGTCTGGGCTCATCTCTACTTTTTTATTCACTGAATCCTAATATTATAGTTAAATGCATGAATCAAAGTCTGACACGTGTCAGCTCAAACTCCATTCCTTTGTAGTTTGTGTCCAGAGTATGTGACGTCTTCAGCAATAGGGTCTTACTGTGAAGTTCTAGGAGGTAACAAACAGCTGCAGCAATAGGCAGTGTTTTGTGAGTCTCTTTGACACCCTTAGTTAACAACCCAAAGGGAGGTTCTTGGTGCTTGTCTCTAGTGTCTAGGCAGAGGTGAATCCTACCTACCTGGAGGGAAATGCAGCAATGTGCAGCCAGGTCATTGTCCGGTGCTTTCTTTTGTCCTCAAATAGCAGCATAACTACAGGGCTTAGGAGGATAATTACTTCATTAACATGATAAAGACTCCATCCAGCATGCAGTATATGCTTGGAATATTCACAATTATGACAAATTATAATCACTTAAAATAACATTGAAAACATGCTTATTATCACTGTGTTTGGAAGTCTTAAACTACAGCATGGATGGAAAGCATGAAGCTACATCTCTTTCTGTATAAGAAAGATTGAGAATTGAGATTTGAGATTGAGATTGAGAAAACCCGCAGCATCGATAACTTTGATTATGGGCTGACTGCTGCTAGGCAGTGCAAATGATTATCAGGAAAAACAAAGCAGCTGGCTCCTCTCAAATGAGGTAGGTGTGAGTCTCCTAGAGACCTAGATATGATTTCTAAAGGTGAGAATGAGGAATTTTAACTGCAGCTCATTATAAATGGGGTTAGGAGGCATTTGTTATTCAGGACTGCTGCTTATGGGAGATCCAGCTTGTTATTAGGAAAAATGACTTCCACACAGCAACATCTCTTTTATTATGTGGCTGTAATGTTCTCAGAGACGTACAAAGACTTATTATGAAGCGAATTAAGTTTTATAGACCTGATTTAGCTTTGAGCATCAGAATAATGATTTAAAAGCAATTTGAAATAAATTATGAGTTATACTGATAGAAGTAAAAGTTAAAGATCATGACACAGAAAGTTTTAAAGGGGAAGTTTCACATTCAAAACAAACAAAACTAATACTAAGGTGAAAATTAAATTTGTGAGGGTTTTCTCTAAAGCATGGAAGATGTGGCCACATCCTGGTGAAGTACCTGAGGTTCTGTGAATGCCTTATGTCTCCACCTTGCTGTCCAAGACACATGAGGAAAGGGCTCAGCCTAAAGAAGCATTCCTGTGATGATGGTCTCTGGGAGATAACCTCCTTAATTTAGACTAACATGTAAGGGATGCTCAATTCTCTTATAGTGTAAATAATTCTGTGTATAAAATTTGTATGTTTTGTAAAGGACAACTATTCTCAATTTTCTTTCATATACTTAAAAGACATGAAAGTAAAAAAAGACTGTTTCTGGAAAGAGAAAGCAGAAAAGGAAGAGGATGAAGAGGAAGAGAACCAACAGGAGTGCCTGGAGAAACAGTTGTTCAGTAGGGCTGAATATGAGCAAAGTACATTTAGGTAGATAGAAACATGTCATAGTGAAAATATTGTTTTATACTCAGTATAAAATAGAGTAATAAAATGAATAAAGGAAACCACACCATTTCCCTCTATTTATAATATTTATATATTATATTTACATTGTAAACATAATAAAATATTATTTTATTTTAAGCTTAACAGGTAATGTTCCCAGCATCTGTCTCAGGCAGAGGATCCATGGTGTCTCCTAACTCCGCCTTCCTCCTCCCACGCTACAGGCCAAGCCAGTTTTCTTTATTCATTAACCAACAAAATCAACATACAGAAGGACCTCCCACACCAAAATCGTGAGAAAAATAGCTAAATGGCTCCAGGAAGCAGACAGTATTGAGTCATGGTGTTCTGTACACAGTGTTTGCATCTGGTCACTTTAGAGTCTATTTACTCTAAATTTCCCTAAAACCAGTTCTTCATCTCCAAAATAGGCTGAAGACTTTCACTTTTGTCCTCTTAGAAGTATTAAAGGAACAACATCTGTGTGCATTCCTCAGTGCGCATGGGGTTCTCATTAATAGTGTCCTTTCTGCATCTAGTAAGAACCTTTTCCTCCTTGATTTGAACAACTAATTTTAGCATCTTAGTTGAAATTATCAACAAGACCGAGTGTGTGGAGAAGTTAGAAAAGGCCCCTGGACCACTGCATCTCAGGAGACACATCTGATACAAACAGAGAGGCCACGCCATACTGACGAGTAGATGAAACACTGAACCATCCAGGGCACAGCTCAGGCTTTCTAGCCTTCTCAGAACTGGAGGTTAAGACCTTGTGCTGGGGTTCACACTTCCTCCTTTGCTGAGGACCATTGGCACTGCCTTTGGGATCAATAAATTCAATTTCTCAAACCAAAAGTGTTTCATGGAACCCAGCATCCTGAAAGTATCAGAAATAATCTCTGTCTTTTTAACTCAATAAATACAGAGTTGAAAAGTGGCCTTAAGATATTGTAGTTCAAACATTCTGACCATGAGTCTTAAATAGAATTCCATCCCTTCCCACGGGTATACTTGCCATTAGACTCTGAATGGAC
Source organism: Bramus lutescens (assembly GCA_001685075.1). Lineage (NCBI taxonomy): Eukaryota > Metazoa > Chordata > Mammalia > Rodentia > Cricetidae > Bramus > Bramus lutescens. The sequence goes on along the minus strand of LOEQ01005829.1, from coordinate 123,673 downwards.
ACAGTGTGTATGGGAATAAAACTGTCTTCGACAAAAGGAAAGACAGGGAAGGAATTCTAGACCTTTGGGGAACATTATGGTGCCAAGTGATAGCCAAGATGACTGCAGCTAATTCCTTGGAACCCTACAGCAGGCAATGTGATATACTTCTTAGATTATGCAGAATCCAGAAAACACTGCCCTGCCCCACAGCCCTAAGGGTAGATGCTGGAGCAAGTACTCATGACATAGCAGAGGTAGGAGCAGATGAAGTCCTGGCAGATGGACGTGGACTGTATAGTAAAATAAAATAAAATAAAAAGCAGAGGTTAGAAGTAGCACTGAAGCCTTTAGAATCATCACCAGGGATTACCTGAGCAGGGGATCTCACTTGGAGACATCAAGCTTCGTCTGTGTGTGACTGTCAGAGAAAGGATGAGTGAGTGATGTCACCTGAATAAGTTAAAGAGAATCAAGTGCTTAGTGGATAGTGGAGGAGTGTAACAGTCAATGTAAACTTATTCCGCTTTAAAGTGTGCTGTTGTCCAGTCAGGGGTAACACCAAAAGTCTATTTTTCTGTCTAGTGTTCTTCAGTTTACTCCTTAACAAAATGTGTAGCATTTACTTTTAATAATATGGAGGAGTCAAATTTTCCTAGAAGAAAAGTCAAAAGATCTGTATGGAGATGTAATCAAAAAAGATGAAACCACATAAAATTTTAAAACTTTTAACAGATTGGTATTTTTTCTCTACAAAACAACAACAACAAAAGTGTTAGCTATTCCCTTTCCATGACTATTAAAACCCACAGATGAGTCCAAGACAAGTGTGCTGAGAGGGCCATGAGCCATGTTCTCAGCCTGCATCTGCCAGGAATGACAGTGCTCCTGGGGTTTTGGCTGACTGGAAGACTGCATAAACCAACTTTTGATTTTAATTTCATAATTGCGTATTTATTCTGAAATATCAGATATTCAAATATGTAAAAACTCAGCACAGAATAAGTCACAAAATCATGGTTTTACCCATGAAATATTTTCAAGATAGCTGTTCATTTTTCTTCCTATATTCCCTTTTACACCAATGTTAAATCAAAGTTTTCATACTTCAAATTGAATCATTTATTCACAGTTTACACAGTTTGGCTTATGGATAAAACACATGAAAGGTTTTTTATGGGCTTATAAGACAATGGGCATTTTCCATGAAGACATGTTGCTAATTTATCAGCATTTTTTAAATTTTCAACAATTCTACTGATCATAAATGCAGTTTACCCTCACTCAACTAATAATCCCTAGCAGAGGCATAACCTGCATTCAAGATTCTTTCTGATGAATAGAGTGGTAAAAGGCTGTTTATTTGCCAGGACAAGGGACATGAACCATGGGAGTGATAATCAGTGAATGAAGTAAATTAAATTTATTTACATTGTGTAAAATAATAATAATTTAACAGGAGAAAGATAGAGTCAAGGAGAAAAGTAGGTTTTTAGGAAGAGAAAACAGATTAAAATGGCACTTTCTAAAAACAGGAAAATGCACATGTGCTAAGGAAATAATTGCTGTTTGTCTTTTAAGAACCATGGAAGACAAGAAAAGCAGATTCAAGTCAGTCTTTGCCTACTGAAGGAAGAGATCTGGTATAGGCAGAAGGGAGTGTGCCCAAGAGAGCAAGCGGGGAGTAACAAGCTCAACTAGGAGACTGTGTGACCATGGAGGACTGAAGACACATTTGGAAGTGTAGGTCAAAATTTAACCACCAAAATGTAAGAAGAGAAGCTGATGACTAGATTCTGAAAACAATGTATAAACTATTCTTTAATGGGGCTTTGGGATGTCTTATCACTCAAAGGTTCTTGTTGCCAAGGCTGATGACCCAACTTCCATTGATCCCTGTATCCCACAAGGAGGAAAAAGAAAACTAAATCTACTTTTTCTCCCACCACCACATGTGTGCTATGCTATATACATAGATACATGAACATACATCAACATAAAAAACCACATACACTTACATACAAATTAAAAATTTACAGAGGAAAATAGAATACTTTGAGACGAGGTGAAGTCATCTTTTGACAATGATGAAGTGACCTCTCCACAAAGGATTCTTTCACTGGGGATGGATTTTTATTCTTGTTGTTTTTATACATTACTTTACAATAGCAGAATCTAAGATTCAAAAGTAGATCAGTTTTGCAAAGCAGACACTCTGGTCTTTCTATGACACATACCTATGACTTATCCTAATCCAGTTTCATAGAGTGGCTTGCTATAGCATATATAATGCCTATTATAAATCATGCTGAACACAAGAAACATTTCTGTACCTGCCTGTGAAAATAATCCCCTGAAACTTGAAGTTGAATGTCATTTGATTTTCTTGTTTACAGAATCATGTCTCACAGGAAAGTACATGTTGTGTACCTGGATTAAACCATCCTCAGTAACAAATGACAAAATTTCAATAGACTTTAACTCATTCTCTTTCTGTAAGACATTTGTTAGTTGCCCTTATACAGAGAGTCTGTGGTGGATGCTGAACTCTACTTTCAGTTCCATAAATGAGTCATTTAACAATTGTTCCCTGGACTATTTCACCTACTGAAACATCTGTTGGTGAGATAATATCGACAAAACTGAGAGAATGTCTCACCACAAAGCAATTTGCTGCATTTTTTGATCCTAAACCTAATAATTAAACAAGTTGGAAACAGAGATGGGGGAGGAAGACAAATGTCTGTGGCTTCATAGAAATGGGTGATTAATGACGAGGTTTATGTTTTCACACAGATGAGACTGAGCAGTGGTCTATATTTAACAGAGAAAGGGGATGGAAGCAGATATTTGTGAATTCACAGAGGTGGGAATGCAAGAAGTCTATGACTTCACAGATAGGGGACTGTAGCAGAGATCTATGACTTCACAGAAACATGGGCATAGAAGCAGAAGTTCATGACATCACAGAAAGGGTAGATTAAAGCAGAACTCTATATCTTCATAGATATGGGGACAGAAGAGAAGTCTATGGCTTCACAAAGATAAGGATGGAGGCAGATGTTTGTATCTTTGCAGGGATGGGGGAATAGAATTCTATGATGTTACAAGAGATGGGATGGAAGAAGTCGATGACTTCACAGAGATAGCCGGGGAAGAAGTATATGACTTCACAGAAATAGCAATGAAAGAAGTCTTTGACTTCACAGAGATAGGGGACTGCATGCAGATGTTCATGCCTTCACTGAAATGATGATGAAAGCTGAGTTTGTGGTTTCACAAAGGAAGGGGAAGGAAGCAAATGTCTGACCTCACAGAGTTAGTATTTGAAGGGACATTTCTTGCGTACAGAAGGGATCCTGCTATTCTGTGATGTCACAACAGTTGAAGAAAAGAGTCTTGTCTCTCTTTCATGTATTTACGATGATAGTAAATAATTTGTAATTGACTTCAAAGTCACAGAGAAATCTAAAGAATGCCCAAAAGATTTCCAAGGTAGATAGCAAATGGACAAAAATGCTTGAAGAATTTAACTTTTCTATTTCTTTGTGAGTGGTGTCAGTGTTTACAAATGGCAGCAAGGTACAAATACCTATTCCATTATAGAGTTCTCTAACAAATCTAATCACTCCACAAAGCAGGTGAGTGTCCTGGCAGCTCACTGCATCTTTCTAATGCTGAGAATACCAGTATTGCTTTTCTTTGAGTGTGACTGACCTCTCCTTACAGCTAAAACTAAGTGGTCCCACTTCTCTATTTTATCTTTCGCACAAAAAGCACACACAAACCAGCCCCGTTGTCTGGATCATAGTGTTTCCATCAAATTGTTGTTCCACAACTCCTGTCACATAGTCTCTGGCCCATAATACTGCTGTAGGATAAAGCTCTTGTACACTGCAAAGATTTGTCACTCATATTGCCTTAATGAAATACTGATTGTCCATTATCCAGGCAGGAAATATAGATGGGGCCACCAGACTAAGAGAATTCTGGGAAAGGGAAAAGAAAGAGACAGTCACCAGCCAGATGTAGAGGGAGCAAGTCAAGAATGCTGCACTGAGAAAAGGTCCTAAGCCATGTGGCTAGAAAAGGACAGCATTATGGGTTAATTTAGGATGTAAGAGCTAGTTAATAATAAGCCTGTGCAAATAGGTCAAATAGTTTATAATTAATATATGCCTCAGTGTGTTTCATTGGGACTGAACTGTTGTGGAACTGGGTCGGACAAAAACTTCTGTCTATATCATACTGAGCTACCTAGCTTTCCTACAGTATATTTCAGGCTTTTGCTTTGTCCATATTACCTCTGCTAGAGATGTCTTCTTCTCCTGATTGGAAGTTGTGGTAGGTAAGATGCTCTATAAACAGGCTCTGGCACCTGTCATTATTCAACTGCCCCTCCTAACTACACACCTCTGAGTAAATACCTCAATCTCTCTGTTTTAGTAACTTTTTCCTTAAAATAATATGATCATAGCACCCTTATCATATCATCAGTCTGATTAAATGAGGCAATTTGTACAAGGGGAGCATTAGCATACATCCAGAAACCATAGCCTCTGCTGTCAGTCCTGTCTTTTATATAAGTCTTTGTATGTTCCCACTATTTATTTCCTTTCTCTCAACCTTCTTCCTATTTTCTCTGCTGAAGGTGGTTTTTAACTGATTGTTTTTATGTAACCCTTTCTTCTTATACACATAGTATAACAATCCTATGTGTTTGAAATTACTAACTTTAATTATATACGGGCTGTGACACCAATTGACAGTAGACAGAAATTCTATTTATGTGGTATTATGAAAAATAAGATTCTTAATACACACGCATTGTAACGGGCAAGGACAAAGCACTGTTTATGTAATTATTTACCTATAGAAACAAAAAAAATGACTCTTCTCTCTTCTGGGAAATACAGAGTCCTGAAGATTCTGAGAGACAGATGACTTTGCCTCCCTATGCATGATAGTTATCCAACTATTTTTTCCCATAGACATAAAAAACTATAATAGTTTACTTTAAGGTTTGCAATAGTCACAGCTTGGTCACACCACAAGCATAGATGTTTATAATTTTATCATAGAGATTGTTTTACACACTGTGGTAACTAAAACATTTGGATTTTAAAGAAGTTCTGGCTAAATGTCTTTGTTTAAGTACATTGATCAGAAGTCATAAGAATGGAACCTTGGACAAATTTTTGAAATATGTGCACAGGGAAAAGTGTTCAGTTATCAAAATGAAGGTATATCATGCAAATTTGCATGTGGAAGTAATGTATTTATGAATAGACATATAATGTAAATTATTGCAATTTAATTGAAAAGGCTATGAAAGGCAACAATTTTTAATTCTTAGAATTAGTGTTGCTATAACAATTCCTGAAAAATACTTTACATTATGCAAATTTTGAACTAAAAATAAGAATGTAATTGCATCTTGGGTGATAATATGAATGCCAAGACAGAACTCTATCTTTTGAGGCATTCGGAAAGTATTGACATTGATTTTCTTTTGTAACTTGACTTTGTCTTTAAAAAGCAAATTGAAAATATAGGTATAGACCAGCTAGAAAATATTTGCTTCCATAATGAGATTTCTCAATGAAATGGCATCACAGAAATCAAATCTGATTGTAGAGATGCTTCTTATGGACACTTTCTAGATTTCTCTCCCATTCTTCTCTCATTGCCTACCTCTACTGCCTTCTGGAAGGGGACTTTCTTCATCCCATTCTTGAGATTATTGACCCAGCTCTAGCTCTTCTGAAACAAGAGTGAATGGGTAGATTTTCTCTTGCTCCCCTTAGCTGATTGTGTTGGCTCAGCAGCAAACCCATAAATCCCTACTTCATCCTGTGTGGTAAGCTTAGCTTCATGTAATAATCTCACAGCAATGGAGATTATTACATATTTATTTTCACTCTAGATGACATGCCAATCAGAACAGTAAGATGGAAAGATTAGAAACTTTCAGTCACTAAATGCACCTTTCAGGGACTTGGTAATATCCTCTTGCTTATTCTAGAGGGGCAGAGTGTTTACATTGTGCTTATTTAGCAACCTAAGTTTTATAGTGCTTTCATTCTTCCTCAACCCAGATCTTCAATACAAAAAAGGAGTTTAATCACATCCATACATCCTTGGTTTCTTGTTGCCTTGTTAGCAAATTTCCACAAAATTATGGATTAAAGCAACACAAATTCATAACCTGGCCTCTGTGACAGTCTGGTTGGAGGCCCACTAGTTTACAATCTCCATTTCATAGGACACTGTTCATTCATGCATGCTCTGGCAGAGAACTCATTTCCTTCTGTTTCAAGATGCCAAGTGTTCCCAGGTCTTGGCTTCTGAAGACCTTCCTTTATCTAAAAGGCAGATCATTGTTTCTCTCAGTCTTCTAACTCTTCTCTCAATGTGGTCATGAAAGTGTCTCAGTCCTGTGAACCAATATTTTAAAGTTGAGAACATTATATGAAAGAAGATTCTTTCAATGTTTAGGAAATCACACCTTTAATGTACCTTTGCTCTTTAAAATACCATATCTATTGGATCTGGAGACTAGAACACAGGCATTGTTAGGACCCATAAGTCTAATTGTTTCCCTAACCCTGGGAATTTCCTATTCATAATATTGGTAATTTTGTGAGTGAGATACACACTTGATGTCCTGGTGACAGTGACTCAAGAATGTTCCCTTTCTTCTCCTGAACTTTTTCTTCAGTGTGCCTTCTCACATCCCTCCTCTGACTAACTAATTCAGAAGTCTCATTTATCCCTTTACATAATTCAAAACCATCCTCTTTTCTTTATAGACAGTTTAACTTTTCAAAATTTTGCTTTATTTTTACACATGGTAAACTTCAGTTCAACACAGACCACAGCACGTAGGTCCTACTTACATAAAGAATGCATTTCATGTTCAACTGAATGTACTAAATTAACACTGACACTAGTGGCAGTCTGAGGTAGGCACCAAATTATTTCAAGCTGAGAAATTCTAGCCTACCCATGAATAGGTAACGTGATATGCCAGAAATTATGATTGTCTGAATGATACTTGCTCCACATGAATGTATGTATGATATTGCAGATCTAGATGTTTAAGTTAAGAAGTATTTATAAATTATATTTCACATTCAAGGCAAATATCTGCTCTAATTACAGTGATCAAAATGTTGTTTTCTATATAAAAATGCATGTCCCTTTTATTCAACTAAACAGAGAACAAAAGAGTGTTTAAAGTTTCCCTGGCATGGAATTTTGAAACTTGTCCTTAATCTGCTCACAAACTGTATTTATTTCCCTAACTTATCTCCCATGACTCTCACTCCACGAAACACTACAACCTCCAATCATTGATTCACATTTCCCAGAATGGAAATTTTTAAGCTCTGTGCTTTTGTGTTTCATATTTCCCTGCATGTATGACATAGATGAACTAAATTTCTAAATCATATTTACCTTTTAGTTCCAACTTAAGAGTAAATTAGTACCTATTTCTTCTATCAGGGTATGCCACCAGCCCATCCCACCGCAAGCAGAACCCACCTGGGCTCACGGCTGCTCTGTCAGGGATTTTTAAGCATTTTTAAAATTGGT
>LOEQ01005829.1:60656-91093 GCA_001685075.1 Bramus lutescens | reverse complement strand
TGCTGTAACAAGGTCCTGAATAAACCGCTTGCAAGAAGAGCTCCGGTGTTGCATTATTCCTTGCTGGACGAGGGTGGTCACGACACATTAGTACTGGGCCCTCACTGGGTCTCTCTTTGGGTACCCTGCGGTTGCCCTCTGTCATCCAGATTCTGCATTTTTGGGTCTGCAGGACATGGTCTTTTGCTCTAGTAGATCGTAGATGTGGGGGTGCACCAACTCCTAACCCTGGTTCTGGAACTGGGTAGTTGTAAGGTTAGTCAGCCCACCAGTTCTCCCCTGTCCTCACCACCAGTGTGAGATCTTCAGCATTGTCTAAGATAGTTTACCTCACACAGCAAGAAGCATGGGGTGGGGTCATTTCTCCAGCTTTCCTGCCCCCAGGGTCCTCTCATTCACACCCATATCATCAGGGCCAGTTCTACTGTATTACCCAGGCAAGAAGCAGGGGCCACTCTCCTAAGTGCTGCATCTATTGAGACCAGGGACATCTTTCCTAATCTTATGACCTCATGGCCATTTCTTCCACCTGCCACAGGTACAAGGGGTGGGAAAGGTGTCTGTCCCACACAGTTCCACTAAATGACTGATGAGGGTTCTTGCCAGATATCCCACGTGGGTCTGGTTTACATGGACCTAGTCAATAGGGTCAGATCTACTTTGGTACCTAGGCAAGCTACAGGGACCACTTCCCAAGTGCGGCATCTGGTAAATGGGATGCTCTACTTACTCACTCACCTCAGGGGGCAAGGGCAGAGGTCGGGGGATGTCATCTTTCCCTCACTCTCACCACTACATGGAAGACAAGGGTCATGGTTAGCTATCCTCTGCTTACATCCTCGAGGCCAGCTCATCTGTGCCTCTACCAACAAAGTCATTTCTACTGTGCTACCCAGGCAAGGAGCAGGGCTATTTTCCTGAGTACTGCAGCTGGTAAGAAGGAGGGTCAGCTCCCTCATCTGGAAAAGAAGGCTAGGGGTGAGGGGTAACATCTCTCCCTTTCCTTGTCCCCACCACTACATGACAGAAAAGTAGTGGAGCCAGCGATCCCATGGTCATGACTTCCGGGTTGGATTAGATGGTAGCGGTGCGTGAGTGGGGAGGGTCTCTTTTCCTTCCTTGCCCTTAGCACCACATCACAGGGGACTGGTAGAGAATAACAGCAATCTCACTCTCATGCCCTCAAGGGTCGACTCACCTACACCCCCTGACAACAAGGTCAGCTCTATTGTGCTGTCCAGGTGAGGTATGGGACCCTTTCTCCTGAGTGCTTCAGCTGGAGAGTGGCAGGATCGGTTCTCCTTGGTGTTTCCCCTAGTTAGTGAAGGGCAGGGTAAACTCTGTACTGTCCTATCCTTTAGGCCCTCAGTGGTATCAGGAGCCAAGGACATCAACACAGATCTCGGCTATAGCAAGACTGTGAACCCAGACCTGGGCCCTTGTAGCAGCCCAGGCTCAGACATCACCATGGCCCTGGGTGGCAATCAAGTCACCTACTTTAGCTGGCTCCTCACTGCCTTCACCTATTCAGAAATGCCTCTGTCTACGGAAATGAGCCATTCTCTCTCTCTCTCTCTCTCTCTCTCTCTCTCTCGTTCATATCAGACCATATATTTCCTCACCATAATAGTATGTGACTGCCTGCCCTGTGTTTTCTCCTCAGAACCCAGGATGGACCCTGGTTTTAATAGTTTAATAGGGCATTATAAATGAAAATGCAAGTGTGCATTATAATGATCCCTAATAAATCTAGTTCCAATTTCTGCCTCTATATAATTATGCACCACATCATCACCAAATAAATTAACCAACCAATTAATTACAGTATCCATACTTGGAAGATCTCCCTTGTTGGAGTTTTAAGATCTTAACTTATATGTACAGGTTGTCCTCAGCAGGCACTGAGTCACATGGAATGTGTTCTTCTTCAAGACTGCAGACACTTGTGATTGAACACATGAGTATTGTTGTCAAAGCAGTAAATAAATATAACAAAACAAAGAAAAAACTAATACATGATAATTTGAGTGTTATTCCACCAAAGCATATCTATTTGAGGTTTCATGAGAATCACAAGGTTATCTAGTCTTTTTTTAATTTTTTAAGTAGCCATTCTTTCTCAATCACCCTCCTATTATGCAGACATTAACATAGGAATAAAAGAAAACTATAGTACAGTCCACTAACTTCAAAATGGTTTCAGAGTTGAGATTTTGTCTTTTTTAGTACCTAGAAGATTGTGAATTATGCATGGGTGCAGTAATTAACATTCACTAAGAGATCTACTAATACGTTCATCATTTTAGCCAATGCCTCAGATTGGGATGAATATCAGTTGACTGGAAACAAGAAGAGGGTGTTAGCAAAGATTCATAAGGAATACATTGTTTTGAATCATTATCCAGAAGAGAGTACCAATCTATTAACTTAATATTTAAGGAAAAGCCCAGAAAACAGATGGTAGAGAAATACTTAACATTGCTACTCAAGAGTCATAGAAGAAAAATATAAAAAAGCAAACTAAGACAGAAAGAGTACTACTAAAATTCTGGGCCTGATGTTTGATACCTCAGGGACAAAAATCATCCACAGAGAACTCAAAACATGGAGACAATCCTTCTCCAAATCAACACACTAGAGAAAATGACACAAGGTGGATAAAGGAAGTGTGATTAAAGGTGTTGATTAAAGTTGTTGCTGGCACGGTTACATTACAGAAAGCTAAACAACTCTTTTTCAAGGTAATTCATTGGCTATAACTCTGTTTTACCTAGTTTTCCTAACACAGAGCTAAAACATCAGGCTAGCCATTATTCACTTATTCAGGATTTTGAGGGGGTGTATTCAGATATGCTTTCTTCTATTCTCAAGTAATTTCTCTGAAGTTGAAACATAAAACATATTTCTTTGGTGAAAGTTACAACCTATTTCTTAGTAATTTTGTGTTAGTGATATTTTTCTTTATGTAGAACCAATTTTAAAGCAGTAAACCAGAAATCAACAACTCATTCATAACAACCAGAAAAGTTAAAGAGAAATTTTCCAAAGTAAAAAATGTCAATTAAATGGAATATTGCTTGCATCATCCTCTTGTCTTTGCTTTTTTGGGGGGAAACAATCTTTCTACCACATTATTTTATATTAGAAACCTCATAAATTTTTGCATTTCATTTATTTATAGTTTAGGATTCACTTTATAGCTTTTAAATTATTTATCATAGCACTGCAAATATTAGGTCTATTGTTTTTTTGATATTTAAATCAAATACATTTATCTATTTTGTGTAAGGAGAGACTCAGAGTCTTATGGGGTAGGTTTCCTGCTAATCTATGGTACTGATTACAAGTTCTCATCAGTAGCTGTATCTGTGCCTAGCAAGTCTTTAGTTCCATAAGAAAATCATAACAATCTTCAAAAATTTTTACTTGAAAAATATTGAATTCAAGCTAATCTCACAGCTAAATGGTTCATGAAGAAAAAGAGTGAGGAGACTAATTTTGTTAGTAGGTTCTATGGTTTTGGATAAATGAAATCTACAAATGCCAAGATGGAAGCTAATTGAACCAAGTAGCAGAATGTCTTTGCTCAGAATTCAGTGATTTGGGGTCAGATCTGACTCAGAATGTCGAACCATGTTTTTAAGACCCCACTAGTCACTACATAACAAGATGGAGGAGTGAGATGCTAAGAAGATAGAGCATGAGTGAAGGAAACAAAGCCCTTAGCTGTTCAAGTCTCATATTTCATAGAGGCAAGAATTGCAGAGATAAAACAAATGCAAATTGACTCTTTGTAGAAGAATTGCTTTAGGTGTCTTAGTCAATCACCCAAGTATTTGATGGCACAAAAATCCCAATCAGAACCTAGAGAAACTTATCCTGGGAAAAACAGCCTGCCAAGATCAGTGTCTGAATTAGCAGTGAACCTTGAGGAGTGACTCCTGTGTCTGTCCAGTTATGATGTGGGAAAGTAAGATAGTGTTAAATGTTGTCTTGAAGTTGTACATTTTCCTGTACTGTGCTTTATGTTAGATGAAGAACTGAGACATATTCATAGTAATAAAGAGGCTGGTGAAATGAAGCCCCCTTCAATGAGTGTACCCTTTAACCAAGCAGACATGCTCTGTTTAAAAAACAAACAAACAAAAAACCATAGGAAGATGTAGACTTTGGATAAAGTATACTACTAAGAATTTACTATATATTTTAGTCAGTGTTATAGTCTGTGTAGAAACACTGTGACCACAGCAATTTTTATAAGACAAAGCATTCACTTGGGGCTTGGTTACAGCTTCAAAAGTCTAGTCCATTATGATCATGGCAGAAAACATGTCAGCATGTTAGGTAGATGTGGGGCTGGGAAAGTGCATGAGAATCCATATCTGCAGGTTACAGGTCAACAAAGACGCTGTGCTTGGGGTCAGTTTTTGAAACCTCAAAGGCCAACCCCAGTGACATACTTCCTCCAAAAAGCCCACATCTCCCAATCCTCTCAAATAGTGCCACTCCCTAGTGACCAAGTATTCAAATCTATGAGCCTATGGGAGTCATTTACATTCAAACCATCACATTCTATAGTATGTCTTCTGAAAAATAATATAGTTAGCAGTAATTATTTTAGAAAAGTGACATTATCTAGAGAAGGGTACCCCAACTAGCATCCTGGGGACATCACAGGGTCATGTTCTGCACACTCGCTGTCATTGTTAATTTTCAGGTTTTTCATCTTCTCATTCTTCCTCAGTCACACAGGAAAAATAGTTTACAAATTTACGCATTGGAAAAGTTGGACTTTTTTCTCTTGTCTTTTCCATTCACTATTGCACTCAGTTTTGATTCCCTAAATCCTCTACAAAAATGTTGTGTCTGCTGACATTTCTTTGTGTAGTCCTATGCTGGCACTGAATTTGTTTATAGGATTCATGCAATGTGCAGAAAATACAGAATATGGGTTCCAACTGCTTAAGTTGCTTGTTTCACTATGATATAATAATCTATCAAACTACTATAAAGGTAAAAATATTTCTTTATTGTCAATTTCAGAGGTTTCAGCCCATGTTAGCAGTCTCTAATTTCTAGGCCTGTTCTGAGTCAAAACACTGTTGGGTATAGTGTGTGGTGGAGCATGATGGCTCAGCTAATGGCAGACAGGAGGCAGAGAGGGAGAAGAAGGTTTGGTAGTAAATCTACCCCATGCAGGCACATCCCTCTCAACTACTGTCTCCAACTGCCCCAACTTCTAATAATCTGTTTTGTTATGAAGTCTTCAAAGCACTAATTCATTGGTCAAGTTATTATCTTCTGACCTATTTATTGCTTAGAAGCACCATCAGCTGAGAATCAAACCTTCAAGACAGAGACTATTGGAGCGAGAGTAATTACTTTTTAGGCAATCAATAATGCTAACGAGAGTAAAATATAGGGAAGGACACAGGAAACACAGTCAGCCCTGCATCCACAGTGCAGCACTAACTCGTCACACCAGCAGAGTTTGAGATGTCAGAGGTGAAAGCCAAACAGAAAACATCATAGTGGAAGGACATGTAGACTGGCAAGTGTGTGGCAAGCTCTTGCTATTTCAAGTAATTAATTGACATTACATCTTCTCAGAGAGCTTCTGATTTTAAACTTGATTTGTGTCATAGCCAAGAACGTCTTTTAAATATTCACAGAACAGTCTGTGTCTGGACACCATGTATTATGGATATATGTTTCTTTGGATTATGTCTCTTTATAAAATGACTTTTAAGGGAGATAATCAGCTTGTAAAGTTATGTTTAGAACTTCTGTCAGCTTTAAGTGTGGTCAGAGAGCCAGACTTCCTCGTGGCCTTTTAGTCTCTATAGTAACTGCTTCTCAAGCTTGACTGGACCCATGAAGGCCACAGGACCAGCGACAGTGGGTCAATGACATTTCTCAGTAGCTCCTTTGGTAAATGTGTCTTTCCAAGCTTCCTGTACTTAGGTTAAATTTCCAGGAGGTCACTTCAAAAACATTCAGTCCCTTGTGTCAACTTCACTGCATTCCCTCCAGCTGCTTCCCTTCCTTCTCTCAGGGCAGCCCCCAGGGAAGGGTAGGGATATGTCTATGGCACCACTGAGTGTCAGCCTCAGAGACAGCACCAATGACTCTCATCAAATACTCTTTAATTCATTTTCATTTATGCCCAAACTGACAGAGGAGGAACTTTCCTTTTGTTTCAAACATTAAACCAAATTTGTTCTAAAATATGAGGTTAATCTAAGTTTTTTGACTTAAATCCCATTTTTCAGATTTACTTCTGGATGAAGATAAACCCTTCTATAGTGTTTACTACTAACCCATCCATCCATTGCACACCACTTCAAAAGAAAAAAGTATTACCTGTATCCTATTATAATTACTGTACTATAATACTTGCTATTAGAAAAATAACTCAATTAGATTATTAAATTATAGGCTATCATGAACTATTTTTGACTTAAAATAATTCCTCTGTGGTATAATATATTATACACTCTATTCATGAAAATGTAATTAACTCATGGCCTTCTTTTAGATAATTCATTTAAATTGAATTTTATATTCTAGTACTTTGTTCCTATATTTTTTTTCAAAAGGAAATGAAAATGTAAAGAATTTAGACATCTCACCATCCACACAATTCAAATGAGGGAGACCCACTGCTGAGAATGTTGTTGATACAAGTTGTTCTCTAAGAAAATAAGCCTGTGAGAGACTAGGGGACACCTTCAAGCCTCATCATCTAGAGCTGGGGAGGTGGCTCTGTGAGTAAGAACTGCTGTTGTATAAGACCCGCTCCATTTTCACCACTGACAGGATGATTCAGAACCATCATAACTCCAGTTTCAGAGAGTCTGATGCCCTTGGGTGGCCTCTGCAGGTACCAGACACTCCTGACATGTACATATATACATTTGAACAAACACTCATATGTATAAAATAAAAAATGCTAAATTATTATTTTAAATAGATAACATTTTTAAAATATAAAATTATGAGGTATTAGAATTTAGTCTTAAACCTTTCATTACCTAATGGAAATATGCCAATGACTAAAATATGATGTTTTATGTATCTAAGTTCTTAGACGTCAGGTTCACCCAACTTATAAACCAGAGGAGGATTTGTTGCTTGAAAGCATACAATTAGAAACATCTGCATTAAAGCTTTTTGTATTTTTATGAAGCATCATTGTCTTAGAATCACTCTGTTTGTAATACTTTTAAAAGGTAAATATCCTGAGGTGAATGAGAACTGTCAATTATGGGACGACTGATTTTACATTGACAACTTCAGAACGTTCAGATTGAAACAGAATCATTTCCTTTCTCTGCATTCCTATCTTTCCCTTCAAACGGGTATTTTATAATGCTATGGACTTCATGATGATCAATTATGTAATGTGAATATAAACATTTTATAACTATATGACTAGATTTCTGATTTATGAGACAAGGAGCAAACAATGATTTTGAGGGCATGCTGATGTTGTGTAGAACACATTTTTCTTACTGAACTCTAGAACTCCACCAGCCGGTTACTTTTCTCTTATGTGCTTCCAAAGAGAACCCCATCTCATTACTAAAATCATAGTGTTCTTCTCTGTAGTCAGATGGACCTTGTCCCAATGTAACAAGTAAAATATAACAATTAATTCATAAAATTAAAAACTGAACTTGTGTGCTTAAATACTGACATTTAAAAAGTAAAAGACACAACCTTTTCAACTGAAAAGTTTTAAAACAGTTTTAATTTTTCAAGTCTCCGAACAGTGTTGATCTATTAAACATTTGGAGGTTTTTGTTTGTTTGTTTTATGTTTTTTTTTAAACCATAATCCTCACTTGAATAAACCCTGGATTCTGAAAGACAAAGACAAAAGTAAACATTTCAAGTTGCTGGCTTGCTCATTGGTGAAGTGCATCCTTTGAGACATTGGTACCTCTTGTTCTAAATCAGGGTAAAAGAAGCGCTAAGAGTAACCACTTTCATCTTTGTCGAATTAGTCTCTCAGCTCTCAGCTTCAATGTTTACTTAACGTTGTGAACTTCATAAATTCTTTTAACTCTTCCCAGCCTCAGTGCATTTGCAATTATTAGAGATAATAAAGCAGTGTAAAATTGACAGACAGTTTAATCTTATAATAATAATAGGCAGTGTGAATGGCACTCAACCCAAGTCCACAAGCTGGGATTAGAAAATGCAGAGAAACAGTTTGGGCCAGTGGGAGGCCAAGTGTAGACTAAGAAAGGAGAGTTCCCACAGGATGGTGGTGTCACCAGTCACCTGAGGTCAGAACTGCCCTCTTCTGCTATTGACAATCACAGTTTTCTGCAACTTGGAAGTGACTGTTCTGTCTTGAATATATTTACATACTTACAAGGCTGTTCTGTCTCATTCATATTTACATACAGGGTTCTTTGAACCCCTGTGATGAACATAATAATAGAGAGGCAACAAACAGGAATGGTAACAAAAGTATTTACGTTTTTGCAAGAGGGATGGTCCGTTGTTAAAATGCCCCTTAAGGTTGACATGTTCAACTTGATCCAACAACTGCTTCTAACTGGGAGCCAAGGTCCGTTTTAAAGGCTGCACAGCCTTATATTTTTCTTCAAATGATCTGTCATAGATTCTAACTAAAAATGAGTAGACCTTTGTTTATACTCATTTGCTTTTCTTGATGAAAAGGAGAGGCTGAAAGCATTCTTGTTTTTACATTTATTTCAGTGCAGTATGTGCATGAACATGCATGTTTGCATACGTGTACATATGTGCATGCTCATGTGTGTGTGTGTGTGTGTGTGTGTGTGTGTATAGGCACATGCATGCCACAGCATGAATTGCTGGAGGTCAGTGGACAACTTGTGGGTTCTTTCCTTTCATCATAAGAATCTCAGATGTCGAACTAGGTTTATCAGACTTGCCACGCAGCCTGGTGCACCACTTTGCCATTCCACAAACAGCCTGAGGTTTACAAACTTCTTTCAATTTTCAAAGGGATTGAATAATTTTGAATTTGAGTTATTTAAATATATGTGCTTTATTAATTTTATATGTACATGCTTATGAACACTAAATAGAATATCTCACTAAATAAATATTTATTAGCAGTGTAAGTTCAGGAAGTGGTTTTTCGATATGAAAACACTTTCTTGGATTCCCACATTTTTAATTTCACTTTTCTTCTCCCCGATGGCTTGCCTTCATTAAGACAAAGAAAAATTCAATAAAGAGATTTCTAATGATATTCTGCTATTCTCATATGTGGGAGCCTGGCTCAGTTGTCATCAGAGAGTCTTCATCTAGCAACTGATAGAAACATATGCAAAGATACACAACCAAACATTAGGCATAGCTCATGGAATCCTGTGTTAAAGGGGGAGGAAGAATTGTAGGAGCCAGAGGAGTCAAGGACTTCACAAGAAAACTCACAGAATCAACTAACCTAGGATCACAATGGCTCACAGAAGCTGAAATGACAAGTAAGGAGCCTGCTTGGGATTGACTGAGGTCTTCTGAAAATATGTATGGTTGTGTATCTTGGTCTTCTTGTGTGGCTCCAAACAGTGGAAGCAGGGGCTGTCTGTGACTGTTTTATATGCTTTTGGGACCCCTTTCCTCATACTGGGTCATGTAGTCCAACCTTAATATAAGGGGAAGTGCCTAGTCTTACCACAACTTGGTTTGCCATGTTTGGTTGATAACTATATGAGACCTGTCATTTTCTGGAGAGAAAGTGAGGAGGAGTGATGGGGGAGGATAGAAGCAAGGTGGGGGAGGGACTTGGAGGAGAGAAGGGAGGAAAAACTGCTGTCAGGATGCAAAAATGTAACAAAAATTAAAAAGTCTGGGATTAAAATCTATGCTGCTCATTTATTTCTGACTCAGCAACCCTCTAGTAGGTAGAATTTAGATGAGTAAAATAAAGAGGCATGTGTCTTTATGGTGTGGGAGGTCCTTCTGTCTATGTGTTGCTTTTATTGGTTAATGAACTGCTTTGGGCCTATAGCAGAGCTATAGGGGAACAGAGCTAGGTGGGGAAAACTAAATGAAATGCTGGGAGGAAGAAGGCATAGTCAGAGAGAAGCCGTGGAACCACTGGAGATAGACATTGGGAACTGTAGCTGGTAAGTCACTGCCACATGGTGATACACAGATTAATGGAGATGGGTTAAATTAATATAAGAGTTAGCCAATAAGAAGCTAATTAATACAGTTTCTGTGTGATTATTTCAAGTCTAAGCTAGCCAGGTGGTCAGGAACCAACAAGAATACCTCCATACTACATCCTTGGAATTTGACGAAAGAATGCACTGTGGGGGATTGTACTTAAGTCTTGGCATTGCTTAATGAGACTGAACATATTGGTTATTATCAAGGAAATTCTCAATCCTGGCTGACTTTGCTGGTTGCTCTTCAAGCATTTACTACTTCACTAAATATTTACTGAGCACCATTTTCTTTGTTTGTTTCTTTCTTTCTTCCTTCCTTCCCTCTTTCCTTATTTTCTTTCTTTTCCTCCTACTTCCTCTTTTTTATAAAGAATTAGTTTGTGCATTTACAAAATTTTATACCTTGATCTATGAGGCTAAGCAACTTCCAGAATATTCAAAGGAAGAATAATTTCAACAAAAAAGTGGGGAACAATCAAATAAACAAAATTACTACCAAACAATTTTCTGCATTTATAAAGTTGACTTTTCTCTTAACTTTAACTTCATGTGTGCTTTAAATCAAAAGCTTGCCAACTCTGTACCCCTGTGTTTAATTAAACCCACCTATGCCTCTTGTGAACAGATTCCACTGTCTCATCTTGTACTCTACACCCAAGTTTCAGAGAAACTTACTTTCTGCCTCCACACCCCATTTAGACAATTAAATAGCTGCTTCATGAAATATTTACCCTTGCAAATTTAGTCAAGATTTTGGGTAGGTTGTAAATAAGATTGAGAATGCAGAAAATACATAATTCTTCAAGTCATGTTTCTATACCTTCCACTCCCAACAAGTAATATCCAGAGCATACCCTACCTATTGAAAAGACATCATTTCTGAACTAAGGAATGTGTGCTTTTGAACAATATGCATAATACTAAAATCATGACTGACACAGAAATAAAGACAAAGGATGGAGCTGATGTCCTGGTGAGGAAATAAGGAGAAAAGAGGAAGGAATAGCTCTCACTGCAGAATATACCTCAACTTAAGAAACTTCAGATTCTCTTCATTTCAGAGAATAAAAATATTTCTAAAATTGTAAATCACCTTCTGGAAAGTCATGGTTAAACACAAACCCACTGTCTTAGAGAATCAATGGCACTTTCACTCCTGTTCTTGAAATGCACTATGGGGACAAGGAGAGCTCTGTCATCCCCCTTCTCTGCCCTGAGCCAGTCCATCAAAGCATAAGCAGGACAGCTTTAGAGCTTTGTTTGTTCCAACTCCCTATGCCAGACAGCACATATTCCCTACTATTGTCCAATATCTGCCTTAGGTCTGTGTACTGAAGAAATCATTGGCAGATGCTTCCACACCATGCTGACCTCACCACCATGGTGAACTTCTGGTTCATTTTCTACTTGTCTCCATCTAGAAATACAAAACATTGTATGAGTTAACTCACTTTTCCTTCGTTTTCCAACAGTGCTTTTACACTTTGATTTTTAATTGTTTATTTTATCCATGCACACAGTGTGCTTTGATTAGAAGTACCCCTCATTTCCTCCACACCAATTCCTCCTTTATCTACCCCAATTCTTTTTATTTCAATCTTCAGATATCAAATTTTACCCTGGGCCAACTCCATGTAATGCTGTTTGCATGTGTATACATGTAGAGCCATCTCTCATACATGGGTAGCCTCTCTGGAGACGCAGTGCTGAGGCAGCTGACACTCCTCCAGTAGCTACCAACTGCCAATAGCATCTCAGTTATAGAGTGTGACTGCATAAGTCCCTCCCTCTTCATTCTGGGGGTTTTGTTAGCTTGGACCTGTGTAAGGTCTTGTGCATTCACTCCTATCTGCTGCGAGTTCATGTGTGCAACTGCTCGGTAGTGTTTGGAAAATAATATTTGGCTACTGATGTCCAGTAACTCAGCCCCTTAAGTCATTCTCTGTCCTCTTCAGTGATAATATCTGAACCTTGGGTAGAGGGGATATAATAAAGATGTCTTATTTAGAACAAAATGCTCTATAGTTTCTTATTCTCTGCACTTTGGTCACTCTGAGTTTCCACATTAACCACTATGTATTTGAAAAAAAAGCTTATCTGATGAGAGTTAGGTGGCTGTTTATTATTATATTCATTTAACCGAATATTAATACTCATTTCTCTTCCTTGGTCATATGATCTAGTCAGTGATGGGTTTGGGGCTCAGTTAGTAGTATTAACCTTGAATTCTGTCCTGTACAGTGGGCTATAAACCCCATCAGAAAGTTCTTCCCATAAAATCCATGCCACTATTACATCAATGGTATATTTTGTCAGGCCAGTTATTGTTGTGACTCACAGGGCTCACAACTGAGTGAGTATTGTCATTTCTTCCATGGTGGTGTAACTAGCCCCTTCCAATACTCTGGAAGCTAGTAGTAGAGAAAGAAGCTTCTAGATTGGTACCAGCTTGATTTCTCAATGGTTTATAAGTCAAGCATGTGGTGACTTCAGCAAAATGACCTTACCATCAAATTCTAAAGGGTAACCAAAAGCAATGGAAATAATTTATAGTGTGTGTGTGAGTGTGTGTGTGCATGTGTGTGTGTCCACACTGACATTTAACTTGAAAATAGTAAACCTACTCCTGACATTGGGATTTAATATGATAACGTAGAGTGTCTGGGAAAGACTTTGTCCCACATTGTAGGGAATATCCCTTTAAGTTTTGTCTACACGTGTATATGCGTATGTTTTAGGGAACTTCTTCAGTATGATCTATTCCCATAATCCCTATAATACTTTGTCTTCTCTTTCCTCGGGCCATTTAGCATTTCTAGTTTCTTTATCCCATCTCATCCTTCATACAACCTATGTTCTAACTTCTTTCTTCAAATGACACCCCATAGTCCATTACTAATTTTATGACTTGCGGTATCATCTTTCCTTTCATTTCCATCTGACAGCATACTAAGAAATTTCTGGATTTTTTTTGAACTATATATTCTTTGAAACTACCAGAATGCTTTGTGTCTTGTACAAGATCAAATGTTGTTTTGGAATTAAGTCATGAATGTATTTATAGATCCAGATATATAGCTTTGAAGGATAATAAGGCAAGAAGTTTATGATCATGTAATACTTAACCATACTACCCAGTATTAAGTCAGGACTTTGCTCAAGAAAATACTAAGCAAACGTGACATGAATGGGCATACTCTTTTGAGAACTGAAGCAGCCCAGCATGTGAATGGAGAGACTGTGAGTGCCCCTTGGGTGGTTTTCTTAGTCTGCATCCAAAATGTGAGAATAGTGAGGATGTAGCCATAGAGTCAAATGCCAAACTCCGATTAAAAAATCTGTCTTGGGGTGCTCAAGAGTTCAAACTGAGGATGAGGTTAGCCTAGGCATAGGATGTAAGGGTTGAAATAATGAATTGATGTGCAAGGATGCTGTCAGGGTTGTATTTAAATTCTGGGCTTGTGAGTACTTTCTTTAAGTGAACGAATAGAAAAACATCAAGGACAGACAATTCTTATGCCTAATTCTTAGAATAAATTCTCAAAATACATGATTATAAGGCTGTAAATGTCAGAAGTTTCACAAATAATTTTAGAAATTTTTTTTTAATTTTAGGCATCTAGGCATATGACTTTGAAAGTGAATAACCTCAGAGTGTGAGTATCTTTGGCTGCCTTGTGACAGTTCATGCAGGGTCATAAAAATAGAAATAAAGAGTACACATTTCCTATGCTGTGCAGCAGAAGTGCAGGGACGAATCCTGCCTTGGAAGAGTTGAAGACAGTCTCTGAGAGACACCACATACATATGTACATAAACTAGAACACAGTGTTGTTTCTTAGGATGAGTATAATAAATGTTTCTGTAATTGGAATGAATGAAACATTTCAGTTTCAGGTAGACCCAAAAAGTGTATGAGAAGACAGAACGTTGAGAAAATTTATAGAAGCAAATATAATATACATTAATAAAGGTGAGGAAGAAAGTTTCTAAATGAGAAAGATAATGTAAGATTAAACTCAATAAATATAAAGAAATGGAGGTCAGATGCTAGAGTAAAATACAATCAATTTTAAGCAATTACGAAGAGTTCCTGGAAGTCAAAAAAAGGAACAACATATAATAATAGGTGTCTGGATGCCACCCATATTCATGAAGAGGCCATCCTGCTATCTACTCTCATACACGAAATAGAGGTCACTGACCTTTCATCTACAGGTGAAATAAAAACTAAAACTGGATGGCTTCCTCTTCCAGAGGGTTAACTGAACAGACTGAATTTATAGAAGCAGAAGATAAAGGAACAAAGTGAGATGCCCTGTAATAAATCAGCCTTGGATACTTGGGCTATGTGTAGTTAGGACTGTGCAGACAGGATTTATAGCCATGGTTCCCTAGGACATTCCACAAAAGAAAGTCAATTTCATATACTGTTTTCAGGGCCATTAGTGGAAATGAGGGTAAAGTCCAAGATAAAAACCTACATCTACCTTCACTCATCTTGTGAATTTTCATATAGTTAAAAACTATAGTCTGAGAAATATGAAATTAATGTTCTGTGTAATTATATTAAATTAATGAGTCATTTTATCACCTTTTCTGTGTATGTTTGTACACACATATGTATGTGTCCATGTGAGGATCAGGGTAAATGTGTGTGCAAGTGGGGTTCATTGTTTCTTGGGTGTCACCCACTTTTTCTTATGCTACAGAGCCTCCTAATGGTATGTTCCTCACCAGTGAGGAGATCTGGATGGTCAGTGAGCCCCAAAGATCTACCTGTTCCTGTCTCTTTGGTGCTAGGATTAAAAATGTAGTATCTGATATGATTTTACATGTATCCTAGGGTATTGAATTCAAGTCCTCATGCTTGCAAGACAACCATTTTAGAAAGTAAAAGCTACATGTCATGATAAACTTAGCTATCCAATTGTTGCTGAGTTGTAGATTCAGTTCTTGTTATATCATGTAAAACTTGACACACAAATCAGACTGAAGTTGACGAGTGCTTGAAAAGAAAACGACATCTCTAAAAGATAAAATCTTGCACACAACTTACTAATATTTCTAAACCTATCCTTGGACTAAAACTTCAAATATTGGGATCATCTTTTAGCTTGGTCATGGTGTGGGAGGTCCTTCTGTATATGTGTTGCTTTTATTGGTTAATGAATAAAGAAGCTGCCTTGGTCTGTGATAGGGCAGAAGAACTAGGCAAGAAAACTAAACTGAATGCTGCGAGAAATAAGGCAGAGTCAAGGAGAAGCCATGTAGCCACCACTGGGGACAGATGCTTTGGAACTTTACCCTGTAAGCCACACCCACGTAGTGATACACAGATTAATAGAAATTGGTTAACCAAAGATATAAGAGCTAGCCAGAAATATGCTTAAGTGATTGGCCAAGCAGCAATATTGCAAATAATATAGTTTCTGTGTGCTTATTTCAAGAGTCTGGGCAGCTTGGACCAAACAAGCATCCTCTTATTACACAGTTAATCATGTCTATGTGGGTCACCTCCATTATATTTCCACCTGTCTACCAGTACCTACTCATTCTTATTACTGCAGTTCATAGAGAAGTGATCCACACGTTTATTAGCTCTATTTAGGACTCTATTTCAAATATCAATATTTAGCATATGATTTTCCCCAATTGTTACTTTCTGCTAGCTGAACTCTTCTTAAATGAACACTCTTGAATATGAATGATTACATCACCTTGATAGCTAACATTTATTGGACCGTTATCATCTTAAGTTTTATTCAAAACAGTAATCATCTTGTTAATTCCCATAGATACTCAGAGTAAAGTTAGACACCGATAGTTTCACCAAGGAACAATGATGACCTGCCATCTGAAGTAAGGCAGCCCAGCTCCTGAGCTGTTAATCATGACATTTCTTACCACTGTCCACATGGGCTCTGCTACATTTAGACATAGTCTTTTCTGGAAAGACAGATGCTTGTTTAGAGCAAAGGGCATTTTTGTCCTGGAGACTTATTTCTTCACAATAAAAACAAAAGGGGGATTTATGAATCAAATCATAATTTTTATTCACTTTGGTGAAAAAAGCCAATGCTAGCCTGATCATTAGTTCCATACTTCCTGTCAGGCACTGCACTGTCTCGCTCCTGTGGCAAAGAACCTGAGAAAGAAAGTTAAGAAAGGGGTTTGTTGTGGATTCCAGTGCTAGGGACACAATCCACCATTGTGGGGAGGGTATACAGGGATAGATATAGTCTTTCATGGTGGGCAAGGTATATGGGATGGGACATTGTCAGTCCATCATGATGGGGAAGGTATACAGGGAGGGACACAGTCCATATGGTAGGGAGGGATGGATACAATCTCTCATGGTGGGGAAGATATACAGAAGGTATACAGAAAGAGACATTATCCATCATGCTGGGGAAGGTATACAAGGAGGGACACAGTTCATAATGATGGGAAGTGTATACAGGGCTGAATAGAGTCTGTCATGGTGGGGAAGGTATAGAGGAGGGGTACACAGTCCGTATGGTGTGGGTGGTATACAGGGAGGAATGCAGTCCATCATGGTGAGGAAGGTACACAGGCAGGGGTAGGAGGCAAGTGTTCTCATTACATACACAGTCAAAAAGGAAGTAGGGACAAATATAAGACCTAAGGTCCACACAAATGAACCACTTCCTCTAGTAAGACTTCACCTTCCAATGTTACACAGTCTTCCCAGATAATGCCACAGGCTGGGAACAGCTGCTCCAACACAGTAGACTGCGGGAAAACACGTGAGATGCAAAGCACAGCAAGCACAAGGCACACAGGGTGGGGAAATTTTAATATTCATAGCCGTTGGGGGAAATGTGTTCAGAAGTTCCAGGAACTTGCGTAAGTGAGGATTCCACAGATGGATCCCACAGAGGCCTTACTCTTTCCACAGGGAACGCTCCTTCCACTTACACTACATTTCCAGAAATTAAGCAGATAATAGAAAGTAATTGGCATCTGCGAATAACTGTGTGTGACTGCAGTGTGTGGTTTTATATTTGCACACATAGCAGAAAGCTATCCAGGATAATGAGAAAAATATAATCAAGTTCTCTGTGAATTCAGAAAATTATTTTCATGATGGTAGAGGAGAAGAAAAAATGTATTTATCATTGAGCAAACATGAAGCCAACCCAGGATTGTTCATCACAAACTGGATAATACTGTAACAAGGATAAGACTCTGAAGGCGCAGTGATACTATCTTTCTAATGTATGTTTTGAAGATTAAAATAAAATAAAGACACTTCACAAAGTAAGATCTAGATTTAGTTAAATTCCCACATAAGAATTAATAACTTTTTCACTTAAATGGAAAAAAAGGAACAATTCTGCTATTTATCTGAGTGATTCTGAGGAAAAAATCCTGCAAAAATAAAAAACAAGAAAAAATAAAATTCCAGGAGTATCACATTTTCTGAGTTTAAATCATAGTGAAAATAGCCAGGTACGGTGGCACATGCCTTTAATCGTTTACTTCTAGTACTTGGGAGGTAAAGGCAGGTGGAACTCTGTGAGCTTGAGGCAAACATTGCCTCAAAGGTGAGTTTCAGGACAGCCAGGTCTGTTAACACATTTACTTATATGTGTGTATGTATGTATGCATGTATGTATGTATGTATGCATGTATTTGTGTGCATATGTGTGTGCTTATACATATGAATGTATGTATGAATGTATATTGTGTATGTGCACATGTATATGTAAGTATGTATGTATGTATGTATGTATGAATATATGTATGTATAGCAAAATCTTTAGTAACCATAGCAACACAGCAATGCCATAGGAACAGACACAAAGACATTATAACAGAATACAAAACCAAAATTCACATAGTATGAACAACTGATATTTGATAACAGTTCCAAGAATGTATACAGGACAGACAGACACTTCAACAAACAATGGTGGGAAAATGGATATAAATAACCAAGGGAATAAAATATTTCCCTTTTCTCAGTATATAAGAATCCAATACAAAATAGTTTGAAACTCCAAATGTAAAATCTGAAGCTATGAGATTACTAATGGGAGAGTCTCTAAAGCTTTGACATAGGCAGCAATGTTTGGGTAGGTTTCCTACAACAGAAGCAACAAAAATGAACGAATGTAATCCTGTCTCATGTTGAGTGCACATGTCCTGCAAATGAAATTATCAACAAAGATGAAATCCCACTGTCCTCACACATGACTTATATCCAGAAAGAATACACAAAGAACTCAAGAAATTAAGTGCAAAACCACGAGTGCACAGATATAATGGGCTAAGGTCTGAAGAAGCTTCTCAAAAGATGATATGAAAATAGCCAATCAGTAACCTAGAAATTGATCATTAACTATAATCATCACAAAAACAAACTCAAACCAAATAAGATAACATCTCTCCCAGGTCATATCACTCTCATCTCAATTACAGAATTAACAAATGTTAGGAAAGAGGCCAAAATGATGAACTCTTCTGAATTGTTGACATAAATATGAACAAACCCAGATATTATGGAAATAAGTATGAACATTACCTAACCATTACAAATAGAACAATCATATTGTTCATTAACCTTAGTACTAGGACACATAAAAAGAAGAGGAGGCCATTATGTCAGATAGACAATGTACCCCTGAGGTTTTTCTCCATGGGTCACAATAGCTAAGATCAGAAATGAATCTCAATGTTCATCAATGAATAAATAAATTGAGTCATATACACACTGAAATAGTAGCCATAAAAAGTATATATTGTGTCATTTGCAGAAACAAGGATGGGACTGTAGGGTATTATATAAAGTGATCACAAGGGACAGATGCTGAAAATAAGCATCAATGCCACTGAAAAATGAAGTTGAGTGATGGTCAAGAGAGACAGGAAAGGATCCTGGGTAAAAGGCTAGAGGTGGTTTAAATGGATGAAATAAAAATTCTGCAGATCCCCAAGTAACTGCAGTGGCAGAAACGTTACAGGCCATGTGGTAGCAGGCAGGGGGCGGTGGGTCCCAAGAACAGCCATTCCCAGGCAGGGACAGTTTACAAGACCATGTCACAGGTCTCCAAAGATTCCTGGTCCCAGATGGTAAGCCATGTGGTGGCAGATAGGCATGCCATGCAGAGTAAGGTTGGATTTTTATTTAGTGGGTTATGGAGGGGGAAAGGAGAAGGGGAGAAGAGCAGAGAGACAGAAAGAAAGAGAGAAAGAGAGAAACAGAAGCTTCCACTCTGAGAGGGAGACAGAAAAGAAACTCAGGCTGCAAGCAGGAAGGAAGATCTGCCAGCCTCAGCGGATGGGGGAGGGAGTGGGCGTGGCTTGTCTCTTAAAGAGACAGAACAGAACATTACATTCCCATCTCTTTTTTATAATAAGAAGGCAGAAGGTTAAGCACCACAGGATAAAGGAATTGGGGCAGTGGATTCTCAAGACTGCTTACTGCTTATTTATGGGCATGATCTTTGAGGGGGAACCTGAGAAAGCTTGGTGCTGCTCACATTAGAGCATAGCTGGTCTCCTTGCTGTTGTTGGGAGTTTGTGGTATGGAAATATCTGGTGTCTGTTACACCTGTTTAAGGTATTTTCAGAAGAGAGGACTAAGTTAAGGAAATAAAAATTAGGACCAGGGAATTAAGGGGGCATGTATCTGACCTGTTTAAGGTGGATCTTTCAATTCTGCTCCCTGGAAATCACAAGAATTCTTTGTGTTTGTGAAAACAGAAATTTTAGACATATACATTGTATAAATAGTAGCATATTTATGTTAGAATGACTGTGACAGATATTTTTGCACAAAGAAAAGAATTTTTAAGACTATGGAAGGCAATGTGAGAGAGAAATTTGATAATTTGTATTTGTCCTCACACCTTTATAACTTGCAGGTACACACCTTAATAACTTGTATTTGTAATTTACTGAAATTTGTTGGTGGGGCTGTCCTTTTAAACTGACAAAACCTCTCAGCTGTCAAGCTGCATCAGAGAACTTTGAGAAGGATAAATTTTACTTGAGTTACAGATATAATAATGACAGAGAACTTACTTGGTTGGTACCTAGAGCTACTCTTCAGGCTCATCCATGCTCACAGAAGGTCGTATTTGCCTTTTTCTGTTTAGGGCAGGGCCTGCTAGGTTCCAGACAATCCCGTGGGCTAAGAAATCTGTAGGAAGACAAGCCTACCTTGACCTGAGCAGCTAGGCTGTCGATTCCAGTGCTTCTGTTCAACGTTTAGTATCTTCAGTTTAGATGTGAAAGGCAGTTGAAGCAAATTGCGGATGGACGTTGTTCTGTGCCCATTTGTCTTCTGTCTTCTTTGGAGGAAGTAGAGTGCTGCTAGGAGCCAACCTGTCTCTTTTTGTTTTGAAAAGTTTTTAATAATTCAATATTTAAATGCCATATTCCTCAGATCTCTGAGCAGTTGAGGGCTGTTTACCAGGTAAAACTACAGTACAGAATCCACCTGGAGAGCTGGGTCTGAGCTTGACTGTACTGGCTCTTAACAGGTAAGACTTACACTTGTAAAAAGACAGAAAGCAGAAGAAAACTGATTGCAGTAGGTTAATGACAGAACTGACAATAGTAGAGAACATCTTAATATATTTTAAGTGAGGGTTGGATATATAAATTCTAGGGTTTTCCATATAAATTCTAGCCCAGTCAATGACTGATACGAGGACCTGGAATTATCATGACTCAGGTTTTAGTTTCAGACACAACCACAGAGAGCAATAAGTGGACTAAGTGGGCATTAAAGTTTCAAAAAGAGAGAGAATACTTGAAGTTGTGTATAAAAAGTGGTGATGGGGACAGTGAAGGAATTAGAAGGGAGAGATTGAGAGGTGGGTTGGCTTAAAACACATTATGTGCTTGCAAATATTAAATAAAATGTTTTAAAATACATCTTAAAATATATTCTATTAAATATTCCAAACATTATACCATTGGAGCATTATAAACAGTATAAAATTGTTGTGTTTATTTTCATTTTTATCCTGTGTTCAAATTCTTGTGGCTATTTTTCAGTGTGAATACATGTGAGGTATAAACATTCTTTTGAATATCTAAGAGCTACAGGTGCCCAGGAGCTACTGCATCATTCTGTCATAGACAATTGCCATAATTTATTGTACAGAACTTATCATTGATCATAGAAACAGGAAAGCTGAAGTTGGATTTTGCTTTTTAAGGTCTTTACGCTCTGAAGAGCATGTTCCTACCATGTGAGTTGTGTTCCACCTCAAACTTCTCTGCTGTGGGAACATTAGACATCACTTGTTCACCACTGGTAACTTTAAAGGCAACATGGCTGCTATCAGGAAATTGTCCAGGCAGAGCAAAGATGGAAGACTTGTCCAGATGAAAGCTGATAACTTTGGGAATCATGAACTTTACCTCATGTACAACCTCGAATATGGAAAATAAAAATTGTAAACACTTACCTGAAGTCGTTATGGGGAAGAGTAATGAGCTGGTGCTCACGATTGATGGTGGAAACATCAGACAGATGGCCACATAGAAAATTCTTTAAGTCTCATCATTATTTCTTGTCCTTTAGGCTCAGAATTTAATGTGCATATTACTACATGTTAGTCATGTTTCCTTCATCATAAAAGTAACTGATTTTTATAAATAATTCTGTCTTTAGTAAAAAGTAATAATGGTGTTCCTACTTCCATGTATTTTGTCTTGTGTCTTTGACACAATTTCAGAAATGCACCTTGTAGAAACTCTGGTTTTTATTATGAAATAGTTCATTGAAAGTTTACACAAGCAGAATATGCCATATTTGTGTTTTCTATGACTGCATTTACTTAATTCTGCTCTCATACAAAACACCCCTGAGAATGTCATTTATGTTCTCATTTTCAACTGCATTCCACCACGAAATATGATACGGCTTCTCTAAAAGAGTCCAAGGGAGATCTGTCTCAGGCATTATTATCAGGAAACCTTGTATCATGATATTTTGTCCTTTTGATGGATACTTCCTAGTGCAGGCCCCAAATCCCCACATTTGTCTCATTCTAGCATTCTAGAAACTATATAAAAATCTTATGTGAACCATGTACAAACTTACAAGCTTTCAATTTCCTTTCAAATTCCAATATCTTGTATTTTAGAGTAAGATTAAATTCAAGGCAAAACTCAGTGTCGTCCTTAAAATTAATTTTTATTTTTTTTTTGCATCCCAACCACAGTAGCTTGTCTCTCCTTCTATTCTGTCCCCTTCCTCCTCCCCCCCCCACCTTCCTCAATCCACTCCTCTGTTTCTGTTCAGAAAGGTGCATACCTCCCACAGGCATCAACAAAGCCTGGGCAAGGCAATTCAATATGAGGAATAGATTCCCAAGAGCCAGTCAAAGCATTAGGTACAATCCCTGCCCTTATTATTAGGAGTCCTATAAATAGGCCAAGCTACTGAGCTGTCACATATACATTAGAAGGCTAAGGTTGGTCCAGTCTCCCTGGCTGTTGGTTGAGACTCTGTCAGTTCCTATAAACCAGGTTAGTTGTGGCAGTGGGTTTTTGTTGTAATGCCATTGAATCCTCGGTCTTCTATGATTCTTTCTCTCTTCAGCAATATTTCCCAAGATTGACCTAATGGTTGGCTGTAGGTCTCATTATCTGTTTACATCAGTTACCAGATGAAGGCTCTTTAATGATAATTGGGGTAGTCACCAATCTAATCACAGCAGATGGGAGACACCTGTCACCCCTGACCCCATGTATCTTCCACGGTCACTGCCATCAAAATTATTCCCAAGAGAACTACTTGGTATAATCTGTGAATCTACATGGGCACCCTAGCACTTTACATTCTTTAAGACAACATGTTTCTGTATGTTTGTGTGTGGGGGTGGGTGGGTGTATGGGTGTGTCTGTATGTGTGTTGTATCACACTTCATGACTTAATTCAAATTTAAAAGAATCAAAATACAAATAATAAAACAATGGTTTTAAAGTTTTCTAAATACATTGCAATGTATTATGTTAATATACTGTTTCATTTGAGAGCCTTTTATAGAGCCAAAGAAGGACTGGCTGCTCTATAGATATCTCCACAGTGCTATAATTTTCCACTGACCACAGAGACCACGAGCAGTACAATTTGTTATCCTGTTGATACATATATTGTGGACAGTTTACAGGCCCCCTCCCCATATTAATCTGGAAACTTAATCATACATTTATTAGCTTTGTTGCATATTGTTTTCTTCCACCAATCAAAACAATTAGCATTGCAGTATCAATGTAAGTGTGGTAAATATGGATTCGAGCAGAAAATAAATGTGAGCATACTCCTTATTCTAGATGGGACAGTTACCCAGTAACTATAGGTCAAAAACCAAGTGCCACGTGCCAAAAATCCATCTATCTTAATATCAGTAATGTGTGAAAACACCACGGAACTGAAAGACTGTCATGAGTGCAGAGTGACTCTAAGGGGTTTAGAGTGGGGTAGCTCTGATACCACTGGGCTTCCAAACAGATGTTCCCTAGAAGCTTATTAACATCGTTTATAACAGATAAAGACAAGACGTGTTAACAAAAAACTTTCAATTTCCTGATAAATTACTGTCCTCATTATAACGTCTGAAATTTTATTATTTAATATCTAATTGTAAAACCTGAAGCAAACCTATAGAAGATGTCAGAAATCAACACTGAATTCATGTTATTAAAAACCTCTGATTTCTACACTTCCTGAACTACAAATGAAGGAACTTGTTAGCGGAAAATGTTTCAGTGATAATACTAAAAAGAAAGCCATCCAGAAGAAGTTATTCTCAGTCCTCTTTAAACTTTCAGCTTCTTCCGTTGAGAACATAAGGGAAATGCTTCAAGCTGTGGGTATTGCCAAGGACTGTCTGAAATGGATTTCAGTAGCAAAGAAACATAGCATCAGCAAGAAGTTATTTCTTGGCATTGTCACATTTACAATGTGCAGTAGAACATCATGCCAACTGAAGAAAATTCCTGTAATAATTTTCACACTTTTTGTTCTGAGCATTTACTACTGTGAGTGGATGAAGCCATTTTCATGTCAGTCATAAACTTTCTGTGGCTTTGGAGAATATTTGTCTGTGACACCATCTTTATTTACTTGATCAGTTGGCAGAGGTTTATGTACATGCAAAAAGAGTCAGTTATCTTGCCTTCCTGCAGTTTTATTACTCTGCAAGACAGAAAATATATACATACATAAGTGAGATTTGAAAGCTTTGAATTGATTTAATGGGAAGTCATAGTAAAAACATTGAAAATGTGTGGCCTGCTTATGTTAGACAGACGTTGAAATTGTTCACAAAGAAAACGACCATGGAACTGAAGGCTGAATGTTGTATGTCTTTGAAACAGGAACAAGATTATCCTATTTGGAGAGTTGCAGGTTCTATCCCTCTGAAATGTAAATACTGAGCCAAATCATGTAGCACATATTAGAGAAGACTGCATGGTAGTAGAAAAGTCTTTCAGCAGAGAGACAAGCCTCGTTGTTTACAGTGTGGAAGTCATCCAAAGACTTTTAAGCATTTTGTTGTTCTAGTTTGAATGTAAAATGCCTTACAAATATCCACATGTACTTCTTCCTCACAGTGGAGAGGCTAAAAGATTCTAGAAACTAACAGGTGGAGCATTACCTGTGCAGTGTTATGTCATAACCATCCCTGGCATGCTGGGGTCCAGACTCTGTGCCTTCCATGTTCTTTGCTTCCTGGCTTCCAGGATGAACTATTTCACCAGCGGATCAAAAGCTATTGAAACAATAAGCAATAAGCTAGTGACTGAAACATATAAATCTGTGAGACAGTATGAACCTTTAGACTTTCTAAGTGGACTACCCAGGTATTTTGTTACAATAATAAAATTGACCTATGAATCTGCCTCATACATAGGAACAATATTCTGGGTGATTGTTTTCAGAAGAGACAAGACTACAGATAGGAATGATTGATACATTTATTGAAGCTGTTCATTAATAAATGAAATTGCTACAACATAAAGTATTGAAGGGGAAAGGAAGAAAACAGAGAAAATCAAGAATTATATAATTATTAGTCAATTTTTTCATGTGTATTTTTCATCAACTGCTCCTAAGCCCAATCAGGGTCATTCTGAGACAGTGTTTGGAGCCTTAGAAAAGCACTGTTCATTGTGTACGAGGTGTGTGCTCCATCAATATTTACCAGGCATCTGGTGATTTTTCATAGATTTACCTTTCATAGATTGAGTGCTTTGTTTATTTATTGTTTAAACTGAGAGAGCATTAACTTGCAGAAATTGATAATGTCTTGCCATATTCTGAAGGATGTTTTAATGATATCTCTGTCATGAATGACTACTTAGAGGTTTTCACTAAACAAATTCAGATTTGGAACAGTATGGTGATTCTTGTCCACTTTCTCCTCATGATGTTCTGCATTTGGGAAGCTGCATTCAATAACAAATA
The DNA here is from genome assembly GCA_001685075.1 of Bramus lutescens. NCBI lineage: Eukaryota > Metazoa > Chordata > Mammalia > Rodentia > Cricetidae > Bramus > Bramus lutescens. The sequence continues at coordinate 65,456 of LOEQ01005829.1, read as the reverse complement.
CAATGAAACACCCTTTAAGGAAGCAAAACACCTTCCCTATGTTCTCTCATCTGGGATTTCAAAAATAACCAAATTACTTCTAAAACTTCAGCTTTGGTACTTCCTCCACCTTCCTGATGCCTCCAGCCATTCCTTCCATGATGAGAACTTTAGCCTCAAAGACACTCAACTCTCCGTTGTCATTTCAGCCTCTCAACTATGATGATATAGAAGAAATCAGTATTGGGGAGGATTGACAGCAGCCACTTCTAATGATTATTTCATTGTATCAAAATAAAATAAATTAGAACAAAACCCAAAATATTTAAGGCAATATTTAAGGAAACATTAAGGCAATAGAAAAGTATTATCAAAAACTAGAGAAGCCAAAAAATTATGTGCTTTAGTATATATAAATCTATTAAAAATCCTAAAAAAAATATGTAGAACCCACTAGCAAATTGTGAGCACCAGATAAATGTTTGAATAAATTAAAAAAGCAGAGCACAGAGTAGATCAAAGCTAGTAGTATCAAAATAGTTTAATATCTACACCACAACACACCGCCAACATGCCTCATTTAAACAACATTGCATTGAATTTACTTTGCTGTCTGTGCAGTACGCCAGTCATTTAATGCTGTGTCTTCTGAAGAAATGAAGAAAGGTGGGTGTAAACAGTTTTTGAGAAATATTACAACTAATGTGCTACTAGTGAATCTATTTTTGAGATTATGCTGTTATGTAAATGTGAATTATATTTTTTGCTACAGGGAGAAGATAGGAAAATTCCACAAATTTTTAAGATTATGAAGGTAAACAGTTTTCTGTACAGACTTTCTGCCCACAGTCTTTAAATCTCAGAGATGTTATCTGGGAAGCTAAAAAGACACACCCCCATCACACCACACATGACAAAGAAAGAACATTATGAAGCAATGCATTTGATATGGTCTTCTCTCTAGGGCTTGTTTTCTTTGTTTGTTTGTTTGTTTATGTTTTGTTATGTTTTCACTGGATTTTGGCCCTGTCTTCTTGGAACACAGACAACATGAAAGATAGATATGTTTAAATGGAAAACAGCTAGTAGCTGTGGGAGATATTTCATGATTTTGTTTTACATAATAACTTTTCAAAGATGTGTGTATATCATCTGGGAGGGTCTTCTTATTTCTATCCTCAGTCTGCAGTGGTTCAAGGCACTGAATATTGCATACAAATGCCAGGTCATTTGAAATAAAGAAATAACCTTGTGTTAAGAATCACTGAGCATTGAAATACCAGAGTGAATACACCATCAAGTGTCAGTCACTTGGGAGACACACTCCCCACACCTGAAGCAACTCTTCTAGCGGACTCAGCAGTGTGCTGAACTTCAAATGACAAATATTTGGGGGAATTTTTGGATAACTCTGAAGACGTCTATCCTGGAGTTGTTCCTACAAATGATACCACCTAAGAAATGGAAATAAATGTTGCTTGTTCACAGCCATGATAATTTAAACATTTGAATCATTAGATTCCCTTTTATTTTGATATTTCCTGACCTTCTTTTCCGCAGACTCTCACATACTGTCTTCTGTGATGTATCAGTTTCTGTGGTTTTTTGTATAAATTAGTGAATAGAAACAGGGCATAAAACTGTGGCCTCAAAACTATAGTAAATGCATTGTACTTCACGTTTTATCAGATTTTAAAAACTAAAACTGTTTAGAACTCTTCCCCTAGGAAGATGTTTTATTCATGCGGAAATGATCACTGTTTGGGTCTCTTTCAGGCAGAATGTGTGAGTTTTTCTATTAATGTTCCTATGAATTTTCATTGAGCTAACACTATGAATTAAATCTATTAAGTACTCCAATACATTTCTTTAAAATGTACAGATTATTCATGATTATTCATCTCATTTTATTATTCGAGCAAAATCAGATAAAGAATTCTCTGAATTATGGAGCCTGCTAGCTGAACCTGTTCTTTGTGAAACATTTCCTATTCCCTGGTGATCATTTTGCATGTGTTTCTCCTCTAACAAGACAGGAATTATCCATACAGAATATAGCCTAGAAATTCTGTGCATTCATGTGTTTTATACTCTGAAGTGTTGCCATGGATTATCAGATGAAATTTATAGTGAGAGCAGGAATTGGCAGGTATAATATGGTACCTTATTTACAACAGAATTTAAAGTGCCAGGCTGCCCAGGCTCAAGTCTTTATTTCAGTTTAGAGATTGCAGGGTTACACAAGTTGTACAATCAATCTTTATGTCATTTTTCTTCTGTAAATAGAAATTCTTATCATTTAAGCCCTTGAATAAAATGCAAATGACTGGATAGTTATCTCTGAAAAACACACGTGACTCATCGTCTTTCCCCAATTTTATTTCTTACCTCCCTTCTTCTCTTCCTTCTTTTTCCTTCTTCTCTTCTTCCTCCCTTCTCTCCACCTCCTCTTCTCCTCCTCCCACCTTCTCATTGTCATTCGATGTCTCCCTTTTGACTCTTCCTCCTTTACCTCCTCTTGTACCTTTCCCTCTTTCTCACCCTCTACTCCTCACATGCTTGCTCTTACATCTCTTCCTCTCCCTCCTTCATATTCTCTGTATGTCGGTTTGTCTCAATAATATTTTGTGTTGAGAACAATAGTTCAGCCACTGCAGCTCACAGATTAATGTAAAAAGCCAGCAGTCATGCTATGCCTAGCAGTTGCTGTAGGTTTACTTCTTGGCCTTTGCATTTTTATCTCTCATGCTCCTGTTTGGCTCTTTCAAGTTTGCTTCTAGATAATCCTATCAGCTAGACTGAGTCTTGAAGCTCTTTTCCCTTTGTAAGTAACTTACTGATGGGTATGGTGGAGTCTTTTTGATATGGAGGAGGCTGTCTTCACCATGTCCCCATGGTAAGGTTAAGAGCATGGGTAACAAGGACTGATGTCTGTCTTTCTTTCCTCATTAAATCTTCAAAAGACTTTCCATATATCTTCATTTGAGACTCCCACAGGATAGCTGGTAAAACCTATAACTAGGGTTCATAATATAACTGTGGTTCCAGAATCTTATCAGTCTCAGCTGGGATGAGCGCATCATCCAGTAATTTCTGTTTATGCCTATGCATTGTTCACCAGGGACTTGTGTTAAAAGATCAGCACTTAGCTCTGGTTCTCTGATTCTCCAGCCCTGAGTGTGGTGGTCTGTGATTTGACCTCGTGCTCTGATGGTTCAGGAAAAGTCATTTGTTTTTAATTTTTTTCTCATTTCTACTTGAATCATGGAAGTGACAGAGCATCAACTTTATTATGTATCTTGAACCAGAAAACCCAGCTATGAATTCCTTACTTTCTTGAGCAAAACAAAACAAAAGGAGAGTTGCCATTTATTAACACTCCTGACTTTTGTTTATGTGGCTGCTTAGGCCTGTCTGTTACTGGCACTATTTACAGAAACCTTTATCATTCATTTTAACCATTGGAAAGTTGGTCAGTGTTATCATCTACTTATACTTGACTAAAAGGGCCAGCTCAGTACCCTTTGTGTGTACCTATATATTTTTTAAAAATTACAAAAGGATTTACTTTATTGTATATTTTTTTTTCTGAGTGGATTTGCGCCATGTGTGTCCAGTGCTCACAGGAAATAGAAGAGGGTATCTTCTCCTCTGGAACTGCAGTTACGCTCAACTGTCTGTTAGCCACCATGTGATGGCTGAGTATTAAACATTGGTCCACAAGAGCAGCTAGTGCTCTTAACAACTGAATCAGCTCTCCAACAACTAATATACTGGTTGGAAGGGCCTAATTGAAACCGTGATGGAATATTAACACATTTTAATATCAAAATAAATTAAGCATTGTTAAAAGATTTAACCTTTTTCAAAGGGACTGATATTGTTTTCTGTTCTTCCATATTTACTCACTTTCGTACACTTTAACTCATAATCATAGTGTAGTGGTTAATCTGGATACTTTTATGAAAGTTAGTAAAGAAAAATCAGAATTAGGAATGAACCAAGAACGGAATCTTGGAATTCACTCTGTTTTCTTAATAGTTCTAAGAGGCCTCAAGTGTGAAGAGACTTTAATGACATATTTAATAATGTTACAGATTATCTGATGGCACGCGCTCATTATGTGACCTCCAAAACATTTTAAATTCCATCTAAGATTACACTTTGTTATCTAAGATAAACCAGCAAGACATTCAAACAGGAAACACATAGTTAATAATAGAAACTGATTCAGTGCTCATATAATTTGCTTGTATTCACTAATGCACAGGAATTAAAAGAACTGAAATATGCGTCACAAACAGAGGCATGAGTCTTGTATATGGGTCCCAGCAATGTCATTACTTCATAAACACTTTTATAGCGATGACATTTATTGGGACAGATTTCCAGTTATAGAAGATTTAAAGATTTCTTGTAATTGATAAGAGATCTTGTTCATGAAAACTAGACACTTTGATGAAGAGTATGCATATGAAGATGAAATTTCTGTTCAGTAAGAAAGGAAAAAGTGATAATTGACTTTCTGGGTTTGGGTTACCTTGCTCAAAATGGTAATTTCTAGCTTCATCCATTTTCCTGCAAAACTCAAGATGTCATTACTTTTTCTGCTGTGTAGCACTCCATTGTATAAATGTACCACATTTTTCTTATCCTTTCTTTAGTCGAGGGGCATTTAGGTTGTTTCCAGGTTTGGGGTATAACAAACATAGTTGAGCACATGTCCTTGTGGCACGATTAAGTATATTTTGGATATTTACCTTTGGCTATTACTAGGTCTTGAGGAAGGTTGTTTCCTAATTTTCTGAGAAATCGCCACAC
>LOEQ01005828.1:116051-126615 GCA_001685075.1 Bramus lutescens | reverse complement strand
GAGAGAGAGAGAGAGAGAGAGAGAGAGAGAGAGAGAGAGAGAGAGAGATGTGTGGGAGACCAGAAAAGGTCAAAGCCCCTGGAACTAGTTTCAGGCATTATAAACTAACTAATATGTATACTGGGAAATTAACTCATGTCTTTTGGGAGACACATTTCCAGCCCTCAGAATACAATATCAAGAAGTAATCAGTACATTTCCTTCTAAGGGATTCTAAGTCAAATGTGTGCATTTCTGATATTAGATACCTTTAAGGGACAGAAGAGCCTGGCAGATCACTGTAGTATAGGGCTTGGGATGCAGTTAAGTGCTGCAGAATCGGCCTAGCAGACTGCCATTGCTCTCCAGTCTTGTGAAAATAATAATAAAATAATAATAATAAGCAGTAGAACATTCATGATAGGGCCGATATCAATGGTGTACCCTATTATCACAAAAGCCATGGTAACTCTGCAAGGATACATACAACAGAGCATAGAAACCTCTGATAAAGTATAATTCTACTCCAAATGTGCTCGGAAGAAAATGTACAATTTGGACTATCCCTTATTCATAGGAATAATGCCAGGGAACAGGACTAAATAAACCAGCTCAATTTGTTGCTATTTTTACAACTTAAACACAACCTGTTTCCTTGAACCTCTAATGCTGGTCCTATTGTCGCAGTGAAAATGGCCTCACCAGATCTGTCACTAACTAATGTAGGACCTAACACACCTGTGAAGGAAGAAAACGAAAGAGCCTCCGAATCCCCGCCACACCACTGATGACTACATTAATATCGTCCTCTGCGTTTGGCTCTCCGCAGCTTTACTCTAACGCAGCAAACCCTGCGAAGGGCTATGAGGAAACGGCTTGGGGATTCGAGCTCTCCGCACAGCACAGCGCATGCGTCTCGATGCTTGTTTGCCTTTTCCTGGAATAAGCATCTGAAGGAAAATTAAGTTCCAAGCTGGGGCTACTATTTCAGATCCCAAAAGGGCTCTTAGCAATAGTTTGGTTTTCTTGTGACAATAGATTTTCTGATGAAGTACATGGTTCCCTAATGGAAAAAAAAAACCTGGCACGGCTTCATATGCTAAAATTTAACCAACGTGAGGAGCTTGATGCTCGGTTTGGGAATGAGTGTTTTAATAAAAGAAGCATGAAATTCGCTATGCTCTGGCATAAATATCTCCCAAGCCTTGGTGAGAGCTGTCACACTGATCCACAGATGAGCCCCACCATACCGCAACTGTAAAGCTCCCACTGGCACGCCAACAGAGCTGGAGCAGAATCAAAGAATCCAGATGCATGCATGCTGCCTTCTTCCTAACTGGGGTCACGGAAAGCAAACTGACATATCAACCCAAACACACTCTAGAGGAGAGCTGAGGCTCAGCAGAATGACCCAGGTATGTTCGCGAGCAGGTGGGTAAGGGTAAGGAGGGCGGGGAAAAGCTACTGGGGGGAAAGGCAAGTCTCTAGACCCAAGGACACAGGCACAGGGACAAAGATACATCAGAACGTGGACTCTCCGTCCTCCAGGATGAAGCTGCCTGATGTGTTAACGGGGACAGGAAGATAATAGTCCACAAACACACATTATACAGTAAGTTGCTACTGTATGGACAGTATGGATGTGAGTATTTCATAAGAAGAAGCTTTCCTTACCCGCATGAATGCCTGGTGTGTCCTACACTTCTCTCCACTGCTCGAAACCCCCATGCTTCCTGTGACCATGTCTGAAGTTCCATTAGAGAAGAAGTAGAATCTTGATGGCGTCTCTGCCTTTCTGTGCACATCCAAGCTCACGTTGTATAACAAAACTGCACAAACAGGGAAGAACCGTGATTAGCATACCTGCTCGAGGCGCTGGGATGGTAACAGTTACATGCCATATTGGGAACACCTCAAGTTCCTTCATTAGATTATTTTTACACAGTTAAACTGATATTAAAAAAATAAAAATATACCTTCAAAACTGTTTTCAATAAAATAAAAAATGATTTATTAATGTCTTCACGTTTTCATTATTAACATCTTATTTGCTTAAGCCTTTCACATGTAAGAATGTGAAAAACCTACTGTCAAAATCATTACTAATAATACAAGCCTTTGGTCACGTTTGTCTCCACAGCACCTGGTAATGGAATTACAGACAGAGCTCTGAGCTCCGCCATTGCTCAGGGCTGAATCCATCTTGTGTGATTACAAGGCTAACTTGAAATGCAGCAGAGTTCACTTATTTCTGCTTTCTGTTTGTACGCTTGATATTTTTAATTTTCCTATATGAAATGAAAATACAGTTCATAAGCTACACCTTTATAAGAAATGATTACCTTCCTTCCCGTTCAGTCCCAATTACTCATCCTCTGTGACTTTGCTGCTCATTGTCTGACCCTCTAGAGTTAACCTGTGCAGAACCAAAAGTACCTGAACTTTCTCTCCACTATCTAGTGGTTTGAAGGGCTCCTTTCAAATCTGACATACTAAATATTTAGCTGAAAAATAAGATCCTCAAATGAGATGAAAAAAATGGAGGATTAGAAGTGCCGTAAAATTATCAATACAGATTCTAGCAAGGAAGTGAGGCCCATTTCCAGAATCTAAGCAAGTCGTCTACAAAGGGAGTGGAGCGTAGCCCTCCACTGAGTTGCCTTCACTGCACAGGTGTAAGGATGTGTAAGTGAAATTCTAAAGGATTTATATAAATCTTGCAGCATTCATTTATATTCTTAGATCAACTTCCATTTCTGAAGGTATTTTACACTCTCATCTCAAGGCAACATAAGCCTAAGACCTGCATTACTCTTACACATTTCTTTTCAAATCCATTATTCAACCATCATTTAATTAGAAAATAAATCCCAAATCAATTGACTTCAAAATTTCAATAACTATAATTTAATAACCTATAGAGCAATCAAGAGCTACAATCGAGGGATCTATCTGTAAATGCATCACCTGGGTGCAAGCAAAGGTAATGCAAAAGAGGGAAATAAAAACACTTTCCCATCAAGAGGAAGAGCATCCGGGCTTCATCAAACAACCCTACTGTGTGGCTTTTTCTCAACAAGGATTCATTTGGTGACAATTATAAAACATGTTTTACAAGAACATTGTGACTATTCATGAGTTTTGTGTATTTGCTCTCAGACATGATGAAAAAATATCCAGTGCCATGGAGTTGGAAGAGCAAGGAAGCGGCCACGTCCATTCATGTGTATCTTTCAGATAATCCATCAGCTTGTCTATGCTAATGTGGAATTCACTCTGGGGTCACACTCCCCAGGTGCCAATAACCAGATGAGGGTTTGCCCATCTCCTTATTACCTCAGCTCTGGCCAGGGCTCTTCAAGAACATTATTAAAAATGAGTCTCATAAGGTACAGATGCTGCGTTCACTCTGCCCTTTGCATGACAAACTTGTTCAGCCTGAAACCTCTATTGCACATACAGAGTCTGGCTCAACGAGTATTTGACAGCCTCTGTGATCTTCATAAAACATCAGCCTATAAAGTTACTGTACAATCAATTTTCCAGATTACTAATAGTCAAATTATGATCATTCCAGGTATATAAATGACTTACTGCGGGCCACTTTTATTAGTAGCTATTCTAATATTGTGTGTGCATGCATGTGCGTGTGTTAGAGTTTGGATTAATTACCATCTTGGATGATCCACATCAATGTTACATTCTCTATGGCAGACAATTAAGAGATCCCTATATATAAAAAATGGGCCCAATTCTCAGAGCTGATGGAGGCACATATTATATATACTAAATTATATATTAAAAAATAAATATAAATTATATATATAAAAATTCAGGTCTATTCTCCAGCTAAGCTTCTTTATCCAAATATGACAGCATATATTTAAAAAAATAACTCCCTCCTACCTACACTAGCTCCAAGTTTACGAGCTCAGTAGAGCCGAGGATGGAACTCAGTAGCGCAGCGTCCCCAAGGCCCCCAGCAGTTCATCCCCATCACTGTTAGAAGAGCAGTAATAGCAACAAAATCATTTGAAAGGAGCCTTGTCAAGCAGAAGAGCTGCGGTGTGCTCTTTTGATTCTGAAGATTTCCCAGGTTAAGCAGAGAGTTCAACTTAAATGAAAGCAGCAAGTGAAGCCTCTGGCACTGCCTTTCGACGTAAGTGCCAAACCTTCTATGTGCCCCACTTACTGATTACTTGAGGACCGAAAAAGAGATGGGCAAGAGGTATAAATCCAAAGATTATTTATTCTCTGCCAAGGAAGTGTCAACCGCTCATGGCAAACAAACAAACATACTTCTTTACTCCCAGACTGAGGAATGAGCTTCCGCTCCAGTGAGGCATTAGTTTGGTGGCACACACTTACCAATGTAGCCTGGGACTTCTTTGCCCTTGTATGAGAAACAGAGCCTCAGATCCATGCACACAGAGGGAAGTCCATTTTCAGTGCAGTCAAATATTGTTCTATTTATTGACTCAGGATGACTTAAGGATGCTTTCACAATCACTACGGGCCTTGTCCTAAGAAGGCAATGGAATTATTAATATCAATTAGAGAATCATTTTTACCTTAAGACAATAATTACATTCCCAACAACCAAGCAATGCCATTTAAATGCTTACACAGTAATACGTGCATACATGCTTGGTGATAATTTGTGTACAGATCAAGAGTTTTTATTTAAGTACATAAAAGCATTGACTTTATCAGATGATCTGTTTAAATCTAGGCAAGATAAGAAAAATACCCCAAAATTTAATAACAAACTCGAGCATTACCTAAAGGAGCATCAACAAGGCCACTGCTTTTGAAACCTGCCCCCCACTCTCTAAAATTATTGACCATCAGTAAGCAAGTTTCACACACATCCACCTCACCTCAGCAACACTGCGGAATCAGACCGAAAAGCACCAACCGCTACATCTGGAGGGGAAAAAAAAAACCCAGCAAAGATTAATGATCACCATTAGTTAAAGGGAATTACCTTGCAGCCACAAATACTTAACTGCCTATCACCTTGACTGTATCAAAACATCATTTACAGAAAATTAACTGGAAAAGACAAGTTAGCATCCTCAGGCCCATTCCCCAAATTGTCTGAATCTATTCACTCAAAAATAGTAGTGATCCTTTCACAAGAAAGCAAAGAAGTTGCATGCTAGGGACTTGTGGCATCGCTGCCAAATGACATGCAATGCTTTGAGTGAGAAATATTCATCCAGAAGGCTCCTCTCGTGTCTTTTAAAACAGATTTCTCCTGCCTTTTCATCGTGTTTGACTGATTTCTTAGGTACATCCGTCCCTTCTCAAGAACAAGGGCTCTACCATCCAGTTACTAACAGTATAAAACTAATGAATCCCTTAATCATTCCAGGCCCAGCTCCAAAGCTTGAACATTTAGAAACACAATTAAAAGTGACCCGAAGCCCTACACATCGGTTTTCCATGTTCACAATGAAGCAGCGTCCACAAAGGAACTTGCTTTGGTCCAGAAGTTAGACACAGTCTCTACTCACCAACATATCCATTGTTGTCTGCATCAATTTGTCCTGAGATAGATTGCCCAAACATCCTTAATGATTCACTGATTTGGAGTCCTTCGATTCTCTGAAAACAAAGGGGGTAATTTTGACAGGAAATAATTATTGAATAGCTAATATTTACAAGACATCAGCTTAGTTAAGTAATGGATCTTCTGTGGCTTTCTCAAAGCCAGTAACTCACAAAATGCATTCTAGATAAAGCAAACTCTTTAAAAGAGGCAAAATTTCCTACACTGAAAGAGAGATGAAATCGACTTGATTACTAGAAATTTACGTTGTGATAAAGGCAACATCTCACAATACAGTTTTTAGTTTTTCTGAAACAATTCCTATTCCCTGTCTTAGGAGTTTTTCAAGTTCTGTATTTGCTTCCTAAATCAATGTAAATAAATAAATTACTGAGAAAATAAGATGTCTGTTATTATATTTACCAGTTCCCACTACTTAGTTTCATGATGAAAGTCAGCTGGTTTGGGAAGACTGCTTCCTAACATTGAAGAACACCCCTGCCCTTGCTCTGCGCCATCCATTTCACTTCAGGTCTGGACGTTGAATCAGAAATACATGGTTGCTGTTCACAGTGAGGAAAAACTCAGTATCTTTCACGTGACACATACTTAACTTCTCTGTTAAATATGGAGGTTCATTTATCCACAGAGCTAGTGAATCTTGGGAAAGTCTGTTCTTCCCAGAATTTGAACTTTTTATGCACTGAGATGCTCTGAGTTTTCAAGGTACAGAAGTGAAATGAGTGTTGTCATAAAATTGTGTTAAGACGCTATCAGTTTAACTACTGTACACTGAAAGAATCATGGCCTAGCTCTGTGAAGCATGACGCTTTAGCTGCAAGAAAGTGCAGCTGCTGTCCAAACAGACAAACTTGCAAAAGCATGGCCCTCGCCTTAAGAAAACATAAGATATCTCACACACAGACTCGAGTAATAGGCTAAGAGCAAGAAGTCAACTAGAACTCTACAGGAATAAATGGCTTAGAGAAAACTGTTCTGAGAGTTAGTTAAAACAGAATCATTTACCAATATTATACAGTGAAATAAAATGTGAAGTATTTGAAAGAGAAAAGCGGTCCACATTACCAGTCACCCGGCGAGGGTATAATAACCAATGCCTCTCTGGAAGACCTGTCTGACCTGTGAGTAGGTGGATGAGATCCCATCTGCTCGGCCATTGTAAATGTAGATAGCACCTCGCAAATCATCTTCTTGTGGAGCACCGATAGCAATATCTGTTGGATTTAAACAGTAAAAAATTTAGAAATTCTTGAAACCAAGGATGATCTTTGAAAACTAGCCTTCATGATCCTAAAAGCATGTGACATAATATAAAAACTCCCTCTTACATAGAAGCTCAACCACTCTTCCAGGAAAAAAACCCCACTAACATCATAAAGTTCAGGATTATTTGTGGAAAATAAGAGTGGGTGGATTTGAAGGACACTTTTCCACAATGGTAAAGCTCACAGGGGCTCCAGGCGTACCTCTGGGTGCCCATCTCAGCTCTGCTGCTGCGCCCTGCTATTCCATGGACCCCCCAGTGTTTGGTTTCCTCAACCACAGAACAAGATAACAAGATGCATGCTTAGCAGGAAAGGGTGCGATACATCCCTGCATAGAACAGCATCTGGCAGGTTATGATATTATATGACCACAAGAACCTTAGTTTTGAGCTTCCAGACTTCTCTATGCCTTTAAAATGACTTATGAATCATTTCTCCTTCCAGTGGTATATATTGGGGATATACAAATACACAAAAATAGGATTTCAGAAAACGCCTTGTTTTGAAAAATAATGAAAGAATTTATTGTGGTTCATATTAGATTATGAGACTGGAAGAGAGAAATGATGATCTCATGTAAAAACACAAGAGTAACCAGACATGCTGATGAACTTTGTTGTTTAAGTGATGTAAATACATATACCATGAAAGAGAAAAGTAGCATTCCATAGCTGCAAGATTACTTCATTGTTACGCCACATGAGTCTATGTAGGTATATTAATTTATCCACTAACTGTGCAATGGTTTTAATTATTTTAGATGAAATCCAGAGCACATGACAGTTTGTTTTCAAGGCACCACTTATTATTGTCTGGAAATGTTGTTCATAACCACGGCTGTAGTTTTGACTGCTATTTAATATAAACCACATTTTAATTAACAAGATAATATCAAGAGGACACAATTATTTTAATTATCATGATAGTATCAATGACAGAATTATAAGCCATAAAAATATTAGGAACTTAGTTGCTAAAGTGTCAGAAATTACTGCACTCTGGGAAATTTCACACTCTCCTTTTACACATATTTGTCCTAAATGTACAGTTTTATCAAATCAATTAACTCCCAGTGATAAACTGACAGGTGCTGCTCATAGGGCAGGTGTTTCTATACTAAGGCTGATGTCTGGAGCAGCATGCGTGGTTAAGAGAGTGCCAATTATTCCACCATGGAAATGCTTCAATATCAATTGGTGGATAGCCACTGCCCCAATTCTCACAGCGACCCTCAAACAATGTTGTCTGGGACTCTTCCAAGTCCTTCAACAAAGCAGCGTCCAGACAAGATGTTATTGCAGGGGTCACAGGAGTGTGCTTCAGGCTTGGAAACAGATTCATCTGGGTTTGGTCCGTTTCTGAACTGTACTCGTCGCTAAATGCTATTGTCCAGTGATACATACCCTTAATATTTTCTTTCTAAAACCAGCATCCTTCTTAAGATAGAAAAATGATGCATATCACAATTTGATATATATAATTTTTAGAGATGTGTAAAGAATCATGCTGCTTATAATCAACAGTAAGTAACTTTAGAATCGACAAGATGTTTGGAATATTACTCTCTATCAATCATGGCAAAGATCAATAACGGGCAGTTTCAGCTGACCCGAAAGTATAGAAAACAAGACAGCAGACCGTCTGGCCCCATTTTCAGCAGGCAAACATCACAGAACTATCATCATGTTCTCTTCCCTGAACAATTTTAAATATGGAAATCAAGTCCAAAATTAGAGATTTTAATTAGAGATTTTACCTTCAAAGCCATCATTGTCAAGGTCACCAAGATTTGCTATTGATTCCCCAAATCTTGCAGAGTATTTGTCACTCCCAATGAGTGCTGTTTCCATCTCAATCATTACAGCTCCCTAGGTAGAGAGAAGGAAGGTGTCATTATACAACTCCCTGACAACTTTACACATGATTTACGGCCATAATTGGATATGGGTTTTTCTAATGCATCAAACCATGAATTGAGCTTTAGAACATACATCTCAGTTCAATTCAATAAATATTTATTAAGTCAACACATATAATAGCATGATTAGAGCTCAAAGGACATAGAAAATTGTCTAGCTCATGATCCCTAGCTTTGAAAAATCCAATAAATCATTTTGATCATTCAATTTAACAAATATTTATTGAGCTCTTGCTAAAGACGATGCACTGTGCAGAGCGAGCAGGTGAAGGGGGTCTTGGAAGCATGTTTATAAAACACTGTTTCCTCCAGGAGCCACGGCTACAAGGAGGGCTTACCACAAGCATGCACATGACTCAGAAGTACAAATTGCTCCACACTAATGAGAAGAAAGGAAAATAATTGTAATTGAAGCAAGGAAGGAATTCCAATAAGAGTAAAAAAAGAAAAGACGACCAGAGAGAGACTTCATAAAGTATTCATTGCAAGGCTACTGCAAGAAAGGTATGATTTTGATATACAGAAAAAGTGATCAGCAAATCACTTACGTATATGAGCGGTATATATATAATCAAACAAGCGAACAAAAGCCAAATTGTTATCCTACAGTCTATAGCAATTTCATTAAAAGGTAAATTTACTTTCTGACGTGAACAATAAGAAGCCCTGGGAGGCCTCTTAACAAAGAGTGACATCACTTAAGATGGCCTTTGGAAACGTATCCTAGCAGCAATGCATTGGTCGACTGGTATCTCGGATGCTGAAAGTTAGTGGTTACATATATGTAATTACATACAAGGTAAGTTCATGATGCTGTAATAATGAGCTCTGATCAGTTCAGTGCCATGTTTTAGAAGCAAATTCCTCATGCTACTCAGAGCATCCTCTTCCCAGGCACATCTCTTCTTCATCCCACAATCACAGTCTACACTTGGCCAAGTGTCCACCATTTCTTTCATAATCGGAAATTCCTATTTGATTATTTCTCAAAAGTACTTCTTCCTTGAAATACTTTTGGCCCAAAGTAAATCATGCCTACCTTTCCTGAACTTATCACCTGCCATTTGCCCTGTTGCTTTCCGATGACTCCCCCATGACTGACATTTCACCTAGTCCCAAAGTTCTGGGGTCACAGCTGGGATTATCTTCAGCTTTTTATCATACTATGTTCCGTCAGAGATTCTCACTAAGAGTCACTATTTTTCTAAATGAATTAAAAATTTGAATTTATCTCTATAGATACAATCACTACCACCCACATGACACAGGATTAAATCCGAGAACTGGGGGATGAGCTGGCATTGCTCCCTGGGAAATGACCAAGGGAAGGGAGGCAGGGCTTCAGAGAAGACAAATGGTGTATAACCTCAAGACAATGCTGTTTCAGAGGAATTTCAGGAGAAGTGGCAATTGCTTTTGTTCAAGTATTCTACAGTCATTGAGAATGGCAACCAAGTACTCACTGGGGACCCCTGAGAGCTGTTTAGTAGATTAGGTCAAAACACCCAAGTCATTTAAGTAATCTTTCAGTTCTTTGAAAATAATTCTGGAGGGCCTGCCTGTCTAGGACTTCTAAAAGCCATAGAAAGGAAAACAAAAACAACCAAGGGTAAACAAAAGAGATGATTGCTCTCCCGTGCTAGCACAGGCAACAGCAAACTAGGTAAAGAAAATATGCTTCTTAGTGTCTAGCGCCATTTCAGAGAGCTTAGAAATAGGTTAAATGTGAAGAAAGGAAGAGAAATCCACACTGCTCGATTTAAAAATGGAAACCAATTTGATGCAGGAGGGTCATCTGTCTATGTGTTACTTTCATTGGTTAATAAA